>JAHLJS010000001.1:5114331-5334331 GCA_038502445.1 Eremochloa ophiuroides | reverse complement strand
GATCGTTTCGCCGTCGGTGCTCTAGGTTCGCCGGAACGGAGGATCGTCACCGGAAGTCGCCGCCGCGGGTACCCTCGACGTCAAGCCATTGATTCGCCTCGCCTCTGCTTCACCCGACTGCTCGGCTAGGATCGCGGTAAGCCACTGGTTGTTTCCCCTGTCCCTTTTTCCTCTCTCCCGGTCCTTCGCGGCCGGCATAGGATGTGCCGGCGAGCGGGTCGCCGCCGGTCCGCCATGGGCGAGCTCGTGCTCGTCGGAGGCGCGTAGAGCCTTCGGCTATTAGCTAGGATGGTTCGCGGGGCTCGTTAGGTCGCGGTAGTAGGCTCGGCTCGGTCACGGGGATCGTCGCCGGTAGGTTTCCCGGCGAGCCGCTGCGTCCGCGGGCGCGCGCACGCGGGAGCGTGGAGCTCGGCCGGGCCGCGTCTGGCCGTGGGCCGGCTCGGCGCGTGTGAGAGAGAGGGAGAGAGGCGTGCGTGCGGGCCGTCTGCTGGGCCGTTGGGCCGGCCCAGCAGCGCGGCTGCGCGGGGCTGGCAGCAGGCGCGCGCGCGGGCCGCGCTCGGGTGCGTGGGCCGTGCGGGCTGAATTCGTTTTTCCAATTTCCAGAGGAATTTCAACTACCTTTTCTATTTTGATTTGTTTAAATAGTGCTGATGTTTGTTAATTTCATAGGAATTAATCTGTTAGCTGGAAAAATGTGAAAATATTTGTGTATGTTCTCTGTGATGCCTAGTATTTAGGAAAAATATAATATCTAGGTTTAGGATCTTTTCTGTTGGGAGTAAAAAATCAACCAAATAAATGGATAATGCAACTTTGTTGATTTTTAATAAATTATAGGTAGCTCCAAAAATCATGAAATTAATTGTGGCACTGTTTAGGGATAAAACCTAACTGTTGATAAATTTTGGTTGCAATTAGAGTTAGTTTGATCAGTTAGTAAATATATATGAAATTAGGAAAATTAAATAAAATGAATAGAAGGAATGGATTTAGGGTTTGTGTGAATTTTTGGATTGATTGAAGCCCAAGGGTCTACCACCTTATGATCCTTGGCAATGTAAGATGTTAATGTAAATAGTAGCCTTGTAGTTGTGCAGTGGCTTTCCATGACTATTAAAATAGGTTTTAACATAAAATGTGAAACGCCTATTTACTTTTGAGATCTCGTTTACAACTTTTCCGTGAAGAAAAGTTGTACTCAAGATGTTAATCGTTGATTATCGCATTTCTATTTACATTGTTGCATCATGTTAAGCATGCATCATTGCACACGTGTAGTGACCGAGAGCGAAGGAGTGAAGGTTGAGGCCACTGCTGGGGAGCCGACTCCGGAGGTGATCCAGGGATTTGACATCTGTGGAACCGACCCTGATCCCACCCTCTTCTCAATCCAAGGCAAGCCCCGGTGCATTAACCCTCTGTTGTGAAATTCTTTATAATTCGAGTCAATCTATTGCATTAAGTTGATAGGAGTTGATTGTTACCTATCCAGATGCATTGTCCCAATAATTATCCTGAAACCTGATTTAAATGAAATGGTTTAAACAAAAATGCTTAGGCATGCTTAATAAAATTAGAATTCATAAAAAAAAAACTATTTTCTGTGCTATGAATGTATACATACTTTATGATTAGTGGAGAACTTGTGATCCGTTGGTCGACGTGTATTGGCGTTAGAGTCCCAATGCACGATCACCTTCGGAATAGTTCAAAGCTGGTCGATATCACTGTAAGGTGTTTCGCTCGGCTGACGTGCTCGTGGGACGGCGTTTCCCATGACTTCTCACCGGCAGACACGGTTTTCAAAACTATAGGGACCGTTCGTTGTAGGCGTGCTGGATCGAGATGAACAGCCTAGCCACATACCTTGTGGAAAGCCTAGAGTCAGGTGGCTCTATTGCTGGAACCGACAACCACGCACTGGGAGTGGAGAGATGGCGGGAGTAGCTTGTACCCACGTGGCCGTCGTGCCTGGAGACGAGTGGAGTACTGTGCTCCCGGGTGGCGCAGGACCGGTTCCGGGATAGAAAGACCTAGATGATAGGTTGGTATATGTATGCCGGCGTGCTGCATATGCAGTGTGGTTAGAATCCCCAGCTGGGTACACTTTCTGGATTCGAATCGACGTGCTCCTCGATCAATGGAGACTCAATCCACTTCCCTACCCCGAAAAGTGGTTCTCAACTAGGTGTTTTCTGAATAAAAGAAGTAAGTGGAAAAAAATGACGATCTATGAGTTTGAATATTGGAACTATAGATATATGATGATGATAATGATGAAATAAAATTGGATAGTGATGCTTTTCTGCAAATCTTTTACCTCCTGCTAGCCTCACCTATGACCCTGCATTCCTGAGTCTCATCTTACACCTTTAGTCGGGTAAGTCTTGCGGAGTACCCCTAGTACTCAGGGTTTGTTAACCCTTACTGCAGGAGAACCGCCTTCAGATGTCTGTTTTGCTCCGTGCTGTATGACCATCATCCAGGAGGGTAGCGAGGAAGAGTGAAGTGGAACCCGTGGGCAGGGTTCGAGTTACCTTATGTATAATGTTGTATAATTATTCAACTGCTACTGCCACTACTTATGGATTGTAATAATCGTACTGGAACTCTATTTGAACAACTGGTTTGTAACATAAGTTATGTAATATTCCGCTCCTGTACTCTGATGTATTTTACTGTGAAATGTTGTAATCTTGTAATGCATTCGCAATGTGATCCTGCGGAAGAATTTGGGGCGCTGATGTAGCCCGACAGATCTGTCTAGGTATATTGGAACATGGGCCCGGCTTGTCAGAAGTCATTAAGTGACTAATGACAGGTCGCCTGTGGGCCAGGTAATTTAGGCTGGTTCTGTTACAGTTGGTATCAGAGCATTACATTGCTAATCATTACGGATTACTTTTTGAAAACTTCAAAATGTTTTGGATCATAAAACTTAATATGCTATTTTGGGTCCAAATTGCTCCTATTCTTAACTTATTCCATAGTCTTAGTTTAATCTATATTTAATACTATGTGGCTATAGTAGCATGTGGAATAATATTATTATTATTATTAGCCCTATGTTAAAAGTATATTTACTTATGTATGTGTTCACTTGCATGATTTAAATTCGTAAGTACGTGCATGCATCATGTTAATCACATATTAAACAACTTCCTCCTTAAAAGCGGGTAATTGGGATAAGATACCAAACCTATTCTTGCTAACTTATATATCTTATATGATCCGCTTACCTTCTCCAGATGGCCCGTTGCAAGCTCACCGCACGCAAGATGACAGGACCGCGTGGTGTCCCGCACCACCAGCTGGCGCCGCGTACCGGGGAGGGCGAGGCTTCTGGGAGTCGCTCACCCCGTCGCAGCAGTGAGGAGTTGGAGGCTGAGGTCGGGAGACTGAGGGAGTTGGTCGGGCAGTGGGAGGAGGAGTACGAGGTTGCTCGCCGCAACCACTACCAGGACGTGAGGACCAACCGTGACCTGCGTCGGGAGGTCGACCGCCTGACGCAGCAGCGGGATGAGGCTTGGGAGCGCGAGGATGCGATCGTCGACAGGATGCTGAGGGCGGAGCAGCGTACCGCGCAGCTAGAGGCGGACAACATCGCCTTGCAGGAGGAGGTGCACCAGCTCAACGATCAGCTCTACCCTATTCCGGCACCTGAGGAGGAGGATCCAGAGCTTGGAGTTGTCCTTGGTGAGGACTGAGGACATGGAGGACGTTGACGAGGAGGTTGAGCCTCTCGAGGTCGAGGAGGCAGACTCTGAGGAGGACTCCGAGGGCAGCGACGAGGACTCCGAGGAGAGCAACGAGGACTCCGAGGAGAGTGACGAGGACTTCGAGGAGGACAGTGACGCGTCTGCAATCGACGAGGACTAGGCTAGCGTAGGCCTAGGAATGTTAACTAGTATCCTTTCCTGGTTGTAAAATAGGTGCTTGTATTAAAAACCTTAGTTATGGGACGTGATTCTCGCATGGGCGCGAGTCGTGTAAGATAAATAATGTAATATTTGTGTGTGCTACTATGTTCCACTTATGTAATATAAGTCCTAAGTGGTTGCTTGTCAACAGATGGGAGACAATTCTGCTCATGGGACTGGAGTTCCCCCAGCACCCCCACTTCCAAATACTCTGGCAGAGGCCATCACCGCACTTACCAATGTCGCAACCATGCTAGCTCAGAGTCAGCAAGACCGTGGTGGGCGCCGTGGTCGCCGCGACAACGAAGAAACCACCTATGTTGACTTCACCGATACCCGTCCGCCTGTGTTCACCAAGGCAGATGAACCTCTGGAAGCAGACGATTGGCTCCGTACCATGGAGCAGAAGTTCAGCTTGATCCACTGCACAGAAATACAGAAACCTCTGTTCGCAGCACAACAACTCCGTGGCCCTACCACCACTTGGTATGCCAACCTATTGGCCGCACAGGATCCGGGACATCAACTCACTTGGCAAGAGTTCCGTGATGCCTTCCGCGCCCATTACATCCCTGCGGGTGTGATGAGGATGAAGCTAGACCAATTCCTGGCGCTAAAGCAAAATGAGTCCACTGTCACACAATATCTGGGGCAGTTCAACCATCTGGCTCAGTATGCACCGGAGCACACCAACACTGATGAAAAGAAGAAGGCCTGTTTCATCAGGGGCCTGAACTTCAAGATTCAGCGCAGCTTGTCCAATAATCTCAAGTGCACCTTTCATGAAGCTGTTGATAGTGCCTTGGCGTTTGAGGAAAGCAACCGTCAGCTCCAGGAGGAGAAGAAGAAGAACAAGAGGCCTGCGTTCTCTGGCAGCCAGAAGCGCCAGAAAATCATCTATCACCCCACCCACCAAAACCGCCCATCCTATCCTCATCAGCAGGTGGTTGTGCGCACCGCCGCCACCTCCCACACTTCAAATCAGCAAAATGCCACTCAGCCGAATGCCCCTGGCGTTCGTATCACTACTCCTCAAACCACCTACAATCATCCTTGCTACAACTGTGGCAAGATGGGACACTGGTCACGCAACTTGTCCCTTTCCCCAAGCGGTACAATCAGAATGCACCAGGTGGTCAGCAACAGCAACATCAGCTAGCAGCAGCAGGGTCAGCATCGTGGTCATCAGCAGCATGCTCAGAGGGGCAAGATTCGTCAAGAAAGCAGGTCAGGTCTATTATACACAAGTGGATGATATCCCTGCGGGAGAGCCCGTCATGATGGGTAGGTTCCCTGTTGCCAGTCACCCTGCACTTACGCTTTTCGATTCTGGTGCATCACATTCATTTATCAACCGTACATTTGTGGTTAAGCATGAAATACCCATTGGGAAGATAAAGGAAGATTTCCTTATACATTCGCCCGGGGGGCGTATGTCTACTAAAGAAGTAGTTCAGGGAGTGCCTATAGAGTTGGGAGGGCATAAGTTCCCTACTACTATGATAGTGCTAAAGAACCAGGATATTGATGTGATATTAGGTATGAATTGGATGTATCAGCACAATGCTCTTATTGATGTGCTGAATAGAACCATGAGAGTGAGCATACCTAATAGCCAAACTCAACTTCTTATCCAACTTCCACTACCTGTGAGAAAGGTGGAGAAATCCGTGCAAAGGTTATGTGCTACTTCAGTGGAAGAAGTGATGAAGATTCCAGTGGTCTGTGAATTTCCAGACGTGTTTCCTGATGAGTTGCCTGGTTTGCCACCGGATCGAGATGTTGAATTTGCCATTGAGCTTAAGCCTGGAACAGCCCCTATCTCTCGTAGAGCTTATAGGATGCCTCCCAAGGAATTAGCAGAGCTTAAAGTGCAGCTACAAGATTTGCTTGATAAGGGTTTCATCAGACCTAGCTCATCTCCTTGGGGTTGTCCTGCCATCTTTGTCAAAAAGAAGGACAAATCTCTCCGACTCTGTATTGATTATCGTCCACTCAACGAGGTGACCATCAAAAACAAGTATCCGCTACCTCGTATCGACCTACTCTTTGACCAACTGGCTGGGGCTAAGGTGTTTTCTAAGATTGACCTTAGATCCGGCTACCACCAAATCAAAATCCGTCCTGAAGACATTCCGAAAACAGCTTTCACCACCAGATATGGCCTATATGAATACCTAGTCATGTCTTTCGGCTTAACCAACGCGCCTGCCTACTTCATGTACCTCATGAACTCCGTCTTCATGCCCGAGCTCGACAAATTCGTTGTCGTGTTCATCGATGATATCCTTGTCTATTCCAAAACACCCGAAGAACATGCCAACCACCTTCGCATTGTCCTAGCTCGCTTGAGAGAGCATCAGCTGTATGCAAAGTTCAGCAAGTGTGAATTCTGGTTGAACAAAGTTCCTTTTCTCGGACATATCCTCTCAGCTGAGGGAGTATCTGTTGATCCAAGTAAGGTAGAGGAAATCCTAAATTGGAAGCCGCCAACCACTGTTCACCAAGTTCGCAGTTTCATGGGCATGGCGGGATATTACCGCCGTTTCATCCCTGACTTCTCGAGAATAGCCAAACCAATCACCAACTTGCTGAAGAATCAAGTCAAGTTCGTGTGGTCACCAGAGTGTGAAACAGCATTTCAAACCTTGAAGAAGTGTCTGACTACTGCACCAGTCCTAGCTCAACCGGACATTGAGAAGCCATTCGATGTGTATTGTGATGCATCCGGTACTGGCCTAGGCTGTGTTCTGATGCAGGAGGGCAGAGTTATCGCTTATGCTTCACGACAGCTCCGACCTCATGAAGAGAACTATCCTACTCATGACTTAGAATTAGCAGCTGTGGTTCATGCATTGAAGATCTGGCGTCATTACTTGCTAGGCAGTACATGCAATGTTTACAATGACCACAAAAGCTTGAAGTACATCTTCACCCAAGAAGAGCTGAATATGAGGCAGCGAAGATGGCTAGAATTGATCAAAGATTATGATATTGAAGTGCATTATCATCCTGGCAAGGCTAATGTAGTTGCTGACGCACTCAGTCGGAAAGCTCACTGCAACTGCTTGACTGTGAAGCCTTATAATCTGTCATTGTGCTATGAGTTGGAAAGGTTGGGAATAGAAATTGTTCCACAAGGCAGTCTGGCCAACATTAGTATTGAAACTTCCATCCGTGATGAGATCGTGGCCGCTCAAAAGGGAAGCAAGGGCATCAAGCATATCAAAGAAAAAGTCCAGGCAGGAAAAGCAGATTGTTTCAGAATTGATGACGAAGGCATCGTATGGTTCAAGGATCGTTTGGTAGTTCCAAAAATTCCAGAGCTACGTCGCAAGATTCTTGATGAAGCTCATCTCACAAGATACTCTATCCACCCAGGAAGCAACAAGATGTACCAGGATTTGAAACAGAAATTCTGGTGGACTAAGATGAAGGTAGAAATTGCACAGTATGTGTCGAGGTGTGACACCTGCCAGAAGGTTAAAGCTGTACACATGAAGCCTGGGGGAGAGCTGCAACCATTGCCTGTTCCCGCGTGGAAATGGGAAGACATTAGTATGGATTTTGTTGTGGGGTTGCCCAGAACATCGAGGGGTTACGATTCCATTTGGGTAATCGTTGACCGTCTCACTAAGCAAGCTCACTTTTTGCCAGTCAAGTTCAAGTACACGGCAGCGACCTATGCAAATATATACATAGAGCATATGATGAGGCTCCATGGGGTGCCGAAAACTATTGTCTCTGATCGAGGTACTCAGTTCGTATCCAAATTTTGGAGGTCCTTCCATAAATCGTTGGGCACGAAACTTCTGCACAGCACGGCCTACCATCCTCAGACCGATGGTCAGACCGAAAGGGTGAATCAAATAGTGGAAGACATGTTGAGGGCCTGTGCATTGAATTACCCTGACAAGTGGGACGAGTGTTTGGCGTTAGCCGAATTCTCGTATAATAACAGTTACCAAGAAAGCATCAAGATGGCTCCGTTCGAGGCAGTGTACGGCCGCAGATGTCGTACTCCGTTGAATTGGTCCGAGCCCGGTGAGAGATGGTTTTACGGTGTTGACTTGGTCAAGGAGGCCGAAGAGAAAGTTCGAGTAATACAAGAGAATCTGAAAGTGGCTCAGTCTCGACAGAAAAGCTATGCCGACCAGCGGCGTAGGCCATTAGCATTCAAAGTTGGAGACTACGTGTACTTGAAGGTTTCACCTATGAAAGGAGTCAACCGCTTTGGAGTCAGAGGCAAGTTAGCCCCGCGCTACATTGGACCATTCTTAATCACCGAGCGTGTGGGAAAGGTTGCCTACCGGTTGCAATTGCCAGATCACCTGTCAGAAGTACACAATGTGTTTCACGTATCCCAACTGAAGAAGTGTCTGCGAGTTCCCGACCAAGTGACTGACGTAGAAGGTGTGGCACTTGAGCCCGAGTTGACGTATTCAGAACAGCCGGTTCGAGTTCTGGACATAAAGGACCGTGTTACCCGAAGGACTACCACCAGGTGGTACAAAATCCAGTGGAGTGATCACTCTGAAGACGAAGCTACCTGGGAATCGGAGGACTATCTTGCAGAGAACTTTCTGGAATTCTTTGCCACCTTGTAGATGTAATAGTCTAACTAGTGCTTTCTGTATTAAAAACCCTTCTACTTATTTTGTGAGCTCGTGTAAAATATTTTGTCCCATGTATTTTCTTTTCCATTACTTTGTTTCAGTTTCTAAAATAGCTAATCTCGGGACGAGATTTCTTTTAGGGGGGAAGGCTGTAATACCTCGGGTATTACGGGTTAACTAAACTTGCCATATCATCATATTTAAATTAATTAATCTGCATATGATTGTGCTTAGGGCCCTAGAGTGGTTTGGATTGATGAATTGTTGATTTGGAAATTCAAAACCCTAATCGGATATTCGAATTAACCCTAATTTTGGCCCAAAACCCTAATTCAAAATCTATAAGGAATCTTGAGATGACCCCTAAATGAAAGTTGTAGATCTTTTAAAATGTGACAACTTTTATTTTTGGATATTTTGAAGTTCTGTTATAAAAATTTGAATTTAGCTCAAAACAGTGAATTGAAAACCAAATTTGAAATGCCATTTCAAAAATTATTGGGAATTTGACAAAACTACCTTAATGAAAGTTGTTAGGCTCTCTGAGGGGAACAATTCTTATTTTTACCATTTTTCAAGTTGTTATGAAAAATCAAAAGTAATTTCAAAAATTCAATCTAGGTTTTAAAAACCCTATTCACCCCCTTTTGAATAATTTTCAAATTAGGCAGAATTTGAGGTTGGTCCAAACATGAAAAATGTTCAGCTTCTAGAGAGCTACACTTTTGCTGTTTGGCATTTTCCCATTTGAAATGTTTAAATTGGCGAATTTTACAAAAAATCAAAATAGGGATTAGGTAAGAGTTACTGTAGCTCCCCTGTTCTCCTACTGTGGCGGCATGGCCGCGGCTGTGGCCGACGTCGCCGGCCGTCCTCGCCGTCTCCGCACCCACGTCGCGCAATTACGAGCCCTGGCGTCGTCTTCTACCCCCCCAGCGCCTTTCCGCCCCTATAAAAGCGAGGAGCTCGCCGTTCCCTCCGTTCTCCGTTTCCGGCCATCTTCACCGCCGCTCGTCGCCGGCAAAATTCGCCGCCTCTCGACCACCGCCGTACTCTCCATCTTGCCACCAGCTCCGCCACATCCTAGTGCGCCCGTAGAGCCTCTCCCGAAGCCCTCTCGTCGCCTGTATCGCCCAGACGCCGTCTTCTTCTTCCTCGGCTCCGGCCGGAGCGCCGCCGCGGGCGGGTCGTCGTCCAGAAGCTTGTTGGGTGAGCTCTGGACCTTGGATCTGTGTGTTCTAGTCCCTCTTTGGCCCACTGTTCCTTATGCTCGCGATCGTTTCGCCGTCGGTGCTCTAGGTTCGCCGGAACGGAGGATCGTCACCGGAAGTCGCCGCCGCGGGTACCCTCGACGTCAAGCCATTGATTCGCCTCGCCTCTGCTTCACCCGACTGCTCGGCTAGGATCGCGGTAAGCCACTGGTTGTTTCCCCTGTCCCTTTTTCCTCTCTCCCGGTCCTTCGCGGCCGGCATAGGATGTGCCGGCGAGCGGGTCGCCGCCGGTCCGCCATGGGCGAGCTCGTGCTCGTCAGAGGCGCGTAGAGCCTTCGGCTATTAGCTAGGATGGTTCGCGGGGCTCGTTAGGTCGCGGTAGTAGGCTCGGCTCGGTCACGGGGATCGTCGCCGGTAGGTTTCCCGGCGAGCCGCTGCGTCCGCGGGCGCGCGCACGCGGGAGCGTGGAGCTCGGCCGGGCCGCGTCTGGCCGTGGGCCGGCTCGGCGCGTGTGAGAGAGAGGGAGAGAGGCGTGCGTGCGGGCCGTCTGCTGGGCCGTTGGGCCGGCCCAGCAGCGCGGCTGCGCGGGGCTGGCAGCAGGCGCGCGCGCGGGCCGCGCTCGGGTGCGTGGGCCGTGCGGGCTGAATTCGTTTTTCCAATTTCCAGAGGAATTTCAACTACCTTTTCTATTTTGATTTGTTTAAATAGTGCTGATGTTTGTTAATTTCATAGGAATTAATCTGTTAGCTGGAAAAATATGAAAATATTTGTGTATGTTCTCTGTGATGCCTAGTATTTAGGAAAAATATAATATCTAGGTTTAGGATCTTTTCTGTTGGGAGTAAAAAATCAACCAAATAAATGGATAATGCAACTTTGTTGATTTTTAATAAATTATAGGTAGCTCCAAAAATCATGAAATTAATTGTGGCACTGTTTAGGGATAAAACCTAACTGTTGATAAATTTTGGTTGCAATTAGAGTTAGTTTGATCAGTTTGTAAATATATATGATATTAGGAAAATTAAATAAAATGAATAGAAGGAATGGATTTAGGGTTTGTGTGAATTTTTGGATTGATTGAAGCCCAAGGGTCTACCACCTTATGATCCTTGGCAATGTAAGATGTTAATGTAAATAGTAGCCTTGTAGTTGTGCAGTGGCTTTCCATGACTATTAAAATAGGTTTTAACATAAAATGTGAAACGCCTATTTACTTTTGAGATCTCGTTTACAACTTTTCCGTGAAGAAAAGTTGTACTCAAGATGTTAATCGTTGATTATCGCATTTCTATTTACATTGTTGCATCATGTTAAGCATGCATCATTGCACACGTGTAGTGACCGAGAGCGAAGGAGTGAAGGTTGAGGCCACTGCTGGGGAGCCGACTCCGGAGGTGATCCAGGGATTTGACATCTGTGGAACCGACCCTGATCCCACCCTCTTCTCAATCCAAGGCAAGCCCCGGTGCATTAACCCTCTATTGTGAAATCTTTTACAATTCGAGTTAATCTACTGCATTAAGTTGATAGGAGTTGATTGTTACCTATCCAAATGCATTGTCCCATACAATCACCCTGAAACCTGATTTAAATAAATAGTTTGAAAAATGCTTAGGCATGCTTAATGAAATTAGAATTCCATAAAAGAAAAACTATTTTCTGTGCTATGCACATGTATATACTCTATGATTGGTGAAGAACTTGTTATCCGTTGGTCGAGGTGTATTCGGGTTAGAGTCCCGATGCATGGTCGCTTTCGGAATAGTTCGAAGCTGGTCGGTATCACTATAAGGTGTTTCGCTCGGCTGACGTGCTCATGGGACGGCGTTTCCCCTGACTTCTCACCGGCAGGCACAGTTTCCAAAATTTGTAGGGACCGTTCGTTGTAGGCGTGCTGGATCGAGATGAACAGCCTAGCCACATACCTTTGTGGGAAGCCTAGAGTCAGGTGGCTCTATTGCTGGAACCGACAACCACGCACTGGGAGTGGAGAGATGGCGGGAGTAGCGTGTACCCACGTGGCCGGCGTGCCTGGAGACGAGTGGAGTACTGTGCTCCCGGGTGGCGCAGGACCGGTTCCGGGATAGAAAGACCTAGATGACGGGTTGGTATATGTATGCCAGCGTGCTGCATATGCAGTGTGGTTAGAATCCCCAGCTGGGTATACTTCTGGATTCGAATCGACGTGCTCCTCGGTCAATGGAGACTCAATCCACTTCCCTACCCCGAAAAGTGGTTCTCAACTAGTTGTTTTCTGAATGAAGGAAGAAATTGGAGAAATGATGATCTATGTGTCTGAATATTGGAACTGTATATATATATAGTAATGTTAATGATGAATAAAGTGTTGAATAGGATAGTAATGCTTTCCTGCAAATCTTCTATCTCCTGCTAGCCTTACCTATGACCTGCACTCCTGTGTCTCATTTTACACCTTTAGTCGGGTAAGTCTTGCGGAGTACCCCAAGTACTCAGGGTTTGTTAACCCATGCTGCAGGTGAACCACCGTCCGATGTCTGTCTAGCCCCGTGCTGCATGACCATTATCCAGGAGGGCAGCGAGGAAGAGTAGAAGTGGAACCCGTGGGCAGGGTTCGAATTATCTTATGTAAATGTTGTATAATTATTCAACTGCTACTGCCACGATCTATGGTTTGTAATAACCGTACTTGAGTTTTATTTGGAACACTGGTTTGTAAAACTAAGTTATGTAATATTCCGCTTTCGTACTCTGATGTAATTTGTTATGAAATGTTGTAATCCTGTAATGCATTCGCAATGTGATCCTGCGGAGTTTGGGGCGCTGATGTAGCCCGACAGATCTGTCTAGATCATTTGGGACACGGGCCCGGTTGTCAGAAGTCATTAGTGACGATGACAGGTGCCTGTGGGCCAGGTGATTTAGCCGGTTCTGTTACAGTCCAAAATCTTTTGTCGCAACTCGGTACCTTTGGAACTACTAGCCGCCCTTTGAACCATACGACCCCTTCTTCGTCAATCCTGAAACAATCCACAGTACCAGCTTGGACTTTCTCCTTAATATGCTGGATGCCTTTGCTTCCTTTCTGAGCGGCGATTATCTCATCACGGATGGTGGTCTCAATACTAACATGATTCAAACTGCCCTGTTCAACTATTTCTACCCCCAACTTCTCTAGTTCATAGCATAAGGAAAAGTCTCGGGGCTTCACTGCCAGACAACTGCAATGAATTTTGCGACTGAGCGCATCGGCAACCACATTTGCTTTGCCAGGGTGATAATGTACTTCAATGTCATAATCCTTGATCAGCTCGAGCCATCTTCGTTGTCTCATGTTCAACTCTTCTTGGGTAAATATATATTTTAGGCTCTTGTGATCGGTGTAGATCTTGCAAGTACTGCCCAGCAAATAATGACGCCAAATTTTCAGTGCATGGACCACCGCTGCCAATTCAAGATCATGAGTGGGATAATTTTCTTCATGACGCTTAAGCTGTCGGGACGCATAAGCAATGACTCGGCCTTCTTGCATCAAGACACAACCCAGGCCGGTTCCCGAAGCGTCGCAGTACACGTCGAATGGCTTTTCAATGTCCGGTTGAGCTAGGACTGGGGCAGTGGTTAACAACTTCTTCAAAGTCTGAAATGCTTGCTCACACTCAGGTGACCAGGCAAACTTGACCTCGTTCTTCAATAAGTTGGTAATAGGCTTAGATATTTTGGAAAAATCCGGAATAAAACGGCGGTAATATCCCGCCATTCCCATAAAACTACGGACTTGATGTACTGTGGTTGGTGGTTTCCAATTCAAGATCTCTTCCACCTTGCTTGGGTCAACCGATACACCGGAGAAGAATATGCCCAAGAAACGGAACTCTGTCCAACCAAAACTCGCACTTGCTGAACTTGGCATACAGTTGATGTTCTCGCAACCGAGTTAGGACTACACGAAGGTGTTTGGCATGCTCTTCCGGGCTTTTGGAGTAGACCAGTATGTCGTCGATGAACACGACTACAAACTTGTCGAGTTCGGGCATGAAGACTGAATTCATAAGATACATGAAATAGGCAGGGGCATTGGTCAGGCCGAAAGACATAACCAGATACTCGTAAAGACCATATCTGGTAGTGAAGGCTGTTTTGGGAACATCTTCTGGACGGATTTTTATTTGGTGGTACCCCGATCTGAGGTCAATTTTCGAGAATACCCTGGCCCCCGCAAGCTGTCAAAAAGTAGATCTATGCGAGGCAACGGGTACTTATTTTTGATAGTGACCTCATTGAGGGAACGGTAATCGACACAGAGTCTGAGGGAGCTGTCCTTCTTTTTATCAAAAATAGTAGGACAACCCCAAGGGGATGAACTAGGCCTGATGAAACCCCTTATCCAACAGATCCTGCAACTGAATTTTCAACTCTGCCAACTCCTTCGGCGGTATTCTATAAGCTCTACGGGAAATAGGTGCTGTTCCAGGCTTCAGCTCAATGACAAATTCTACATCCCGGTCAGGGGGTAAGCCAGGCAATTCGTCAGGGAATACATCCGGAAATTCACAGACTACCGGAATGTTCCGCACCTCTTTAACTGTGGTTGCACATACCCTACCAACTGCTCTTTGAGGTATGGGAAGTTGGATAAGAAGTTGAGTTTGGCTATTAGGCAAGTTTACTCTGATGTTCTATTCAGCACGTCTATGAGAGTTCTGTGCTGATACATCCAATTCATGCCTAATATCACAATCTATATCCTGATCCTTCAGCACTATCATCGAGGTCGGGAATATATGCCTGCCAAGTTCTATGGTCACCCGATGTACCATCTCTTTAGTACTAATGCGCCCTCCGGGCGATTGTATTCGGAATTTCATGCTTGACAACAAATGTACGATTGATGAATGAATGCGATGCACCGGAATCGAAAAGCATGATAGCAGGATGACATGCGATAGGGAACCTACCCAGCATGACGGGTTCACCTTCAGGAATGTCTCCAACTTGCGTGGTAGTAGACCTGTCCTGCTTTTCTCACAACCTTTCCCTTCTGGGCCTGCTGTTGGTGGCCACGGTGCTTGTGTCTGCTGCTGTTGTCCACCAGGAGCCTTCTGTGCATTCTGATTGTATTGTTTGGGAAACGGGGCAGTTGCGGGACCAATGTCCCATCTTGCCACAATTGTAGCAAGGCTGGTTGTAAGTTGCTTGAGGAGTGGTTACGCGAACGCCTGGGGCATTCGGCTGAGTGGTGCTTTGTTGATTAGAAGTGTGAGAAAGTAGCAGCAGTTCGAACTACGACCTGCTGATGAGGGTACTGGGGACGTGTGTGATGAGTGGGATGGTATATGATTTTCTGGCGCTTTTGATGACCAGAAGATCCAGCTGATCCAGACTTCTTCTTTTTCTTCTCTTCTTGGTGTTTGCGATCACTTTCTTCAAAAGCTATGGCACTGTTGATAGCCTCATGATACGTGCAGTTGAGATTGTTAGACAGGCTTCGCTGAATCTTGAAGTTCAAAACCCCTGACAAAACAGTCCTTCTTCTTTTGATCGGTATTAGTATGCTCAGGGGCATACTGTGACAGGTGATTGAACTGACTGACATACTGCATGACTGTAGACTCCTTTTGTTCCAGTGCCAAGAATTGATCCAATTTCATCTTCATAACCCCCGCAGGGATGTAATGTGCACGAAATGCCTCACGGAACTCCGCCCAAGTAAGTTGATGCCCTACTGGCTGTGCTGACTGGAGGTTTGCGAACCAAGCGCTTGCGGGACCTCGAAGTTGCTGTGCTGCAAACAATGGCTTCTGGGTTTTCGTGCAGCGAATCAATCCAAACTTCTGCTCCATGATACGGAGCCAGTCGTCTGCTTCCAGCGGCTCATCCGCTTTGGTAAACACCGGTGGACGGGTGTCGGTGAAGTCCACATAAGTTGTTTCCTCATCATGGGGGCGGCCACGACGCCCAACACGGTCATCCCGGTTTTGCGCAAGTAGTGCCGTAGCATTGGCCAATGCAGCAATGGCATCAGCCAAGGTGGGGGGAATTGGCGGTGCTTGCGGAATGGCCCCGTCCTCGGAAGTACCAGCACCAGTTGAGCGGGTGTTAACAGGCATCTGTGCATAATTAAACCAAACTGAGTCTCAGATTACTTAATCAGGTCTTAATACAATACACACCACACAATACGATAGGTAGAGTACATAACCAACACTCGATACAGTTCTCAAACCATACTAAGGTTTTCATGGCAACACTGACACTACAATACCCTTAAGAGTGCAAATACTGATGTCGCTAGTCTTAAGGCTAATCTAGACGTCGTCTCCCACGGTCCCGTCAGAGACGACACCGTCCTCGTCAACCTCCACCACGTGCTCCTCGACGCCCTCCTCGACGTCCTCGTCGGCGTCCTCCTCGACGATCACCTAGAGTGGCTCAATCTCCTCGTCCACGTCCTCCATGTCCTGATCCTCAGGACCAACGACCACCCCATCCTCGGGGTCCTCAACACGTGGCTGCAGGATCGGGTTAAGCTCGTTGTTGAGCCTATGCACCTCCTCGTGCAATGTGTCGTTGTAGTCCTCGATCTGCTCTACGTAGATCTCTAGCTCGTGCAGCCTCGCCCTGGTCGCGTCCTCTCGCGCCCAGGTGGCATCCCTCTGCTCGATCAGACGAGCCACAGAAGTCCGCAGTCGGTCGATCGTCGCTACGTCCTGGTAGTGCTCCCGACGAGCGGTGGCAAAGTCCTCCACCATCCTCCTTATCTCCTCCCTCATCCTCTCTATCTCCTCCTGTAGCTCAGCGCGGCTGCGGCGGGGGCGACGACTGCTAGAGGCCTCCCCGTCGCGTGGCGCCAGCTGGTGGCGCGGCACACCCCTAGGCCCCGTCATCTTACGCGCAGTCTGCTTACAGCGTGCCATGCTGGAGAAGATAAGCTGGGATTAGTGAGGATATAATACAGGCTAGCAAGAATAGGTTTGATAAATCTTAACCCATAACCCGTTTTAAGGAGGAAGTTATTTATAAAGTGAATTAATCATGATGCATGAACCGTACTTACGAATTTAAAACCAATGCAAGCATAACACATGCATAAATAATTTTTAACATAGGGCTAATAATAGTGCTATTCCACTGGCTACCCTAACTATAATACAGATTTAGACAAGAATGAGCAATTTGGACCAAAATAGCAATTTTAAATTTATGATCCAAAACGTTTTGAAGTTTTGCAAAGTAATACAGTAATGATTTGGCAATGGAAATGCTCTGATACCAGCTGTGACAGAACCGCCCAAATCACATGGCCCACAGACACCTGTCATTGTCACTCATGACCTCTGACAGCGGGTCCGCGTCCCAAATGATCTAGAAGGTTCTGCCGGGCTACATTAGCGCCCGATTTTCTCCAACAGGATCCCATTGCGAAGTCATTACAGAATTACAAACATTTCATAATAAATTACATCAGAGTAAAAATGCGGAAAGATTATAAGGTACTTAGATTACAAAACCGTTTGTCCAAATACGGTTGAAGTGCGAATATTACAGACCATAAATAAAATAAGTAGCAGTAGAATGACGATACAACATTATTAAGTATTTGACGATAAGAACCCTGCCCACGGGTTCGACATTACTCCTCCTCACATCCCTCCTGTACCACTGTTACACAGCAAGGGGCGAAACAAACCTCCGGCTGCTGCGTCCCTGCAACATGGGGTTAACAAACCCTGAGTACTGGGGTACTCCGCAAGACTTACCCGACTAAGAAAAAGGATTGAGACTCAGGAATGCAGGCTGTGGGGAGTCAAGGTAAGGCTGGAGCAAGAGTCAAGAGTTTTGCAGCAAAGCATTACTATCTTATTTCAATATTTTAACTCAGTCTTATTTTAATCATATCCATAATTCCAAATTCCTTTCATATATCATTATACCTTCAAAATTCTTACTCATTCTCAAAAACACCTAGTTTCGAACCACTTTTCAATTGTAGGTCAAAGGATCAAGTCTCCATATCCGAGGAGCAACGACGATTCGAATCGATTAGTACCCAGCTGGGGATCCCTATCCACACTGCATATGTAGCACTTAAGCTTGCATATACCAACTCCGGCTACCACGGCTTTTCTACCCCTGAACCGGTCCTGCGCCACCCGAGAGCACAGTACTCCTCTCCTCTCCAGGCACGCCGGCCACGAGGGTACACGCTGCTCTCGCCATCTCTCCACTCCCAGTGCGTGGTTGTCGGTTCAAGTAGTAGAGCCACCGGAGTCAGAGCTTTCCGTAGTATGTGGCTAGTTGCAAGTTCTCGATCACAGCAGGCCTACAACGAACGGTCCCTAATTCTTTTTCCGCCGGTGACATTGCATTGGGACTCTAACCCAAGTACAAGTGTCCCAACGGTTTTCAAATCCCTCTTTCCGCCGATGGTCAAGCATTGGGACTCTAACCCAAATTCACAACCAACGAACGGAAAATCCCTTTCCGACGGATACGGTGCATCGGGGCTGCTACCCAAGTACACAATTTCCGAACGGACTCATACCCCTTTTTCCTTTTCTCAAGATTCCTAATTGTCACATTTTCATGGGTCAAAATAGCCTTTTTATGCAAATCTAAATTGATTAAGCAGGAATAAGCATTTTTGAATATTTTTATTTTTAAACAGGTTTCCGGGATATTATGTATCAAGGCAGGTAATGCATCAATATAGGAGACAAACAACTCCTAACAACCTAATGCAATAATAGACTCAAGTGATAAATAATTTTATAAAACACAAGGCGGGGCTGAATGCACCGGGGCTTGCCTTGAATCGTGTACAGCGTCGGGTCAGGATCAGTCCCGCAGATGTCAAATCCTTGGATGGCTTCTGGAGTGACCTCCTCGGCGGTAGTCTCGACCTGGACCTCCTCGGGAACGGGCACTACACGTATGCAATGATGTATGCTTAGCATGGCATGAGGACAACAAATGAAATGCTTGAAAGTAAACCTTTAAGATCTTGAGTACAACTTTCCTTCACGGTAAAGTTGTAAACAATTTACGGAAGGTAAAAAAAACAATGTTTCCTACTTTTGTTTTATTGACCATTTTAACGGTCACAGAAAGCCGCTACACAGCTTTACTACAACTAACAAGCGACCCTAATACTTCTGTCAAGGCTCACTATGGTGAAAGACCCTTGAAACCAATCAATCCAAAATCACGCCAAACAACAGGAATTATTCGCTTAGATTAATTCTACTAATCAAATACTCCACAACTAATAAACAAGTGTCCTAACAGTTTCCAAATGAGCTCAAACTTACCCAACAGATAGATCTTACTCTAAATTAGCACTACATAAATTTTCATGATTTTTGGAGAATTCTGGAATTTATTAAAATTGCTCAAAGTTACATTTACTAATTAATATGCTGATTTTTAGTTCCCACAGAAAATGTCCAAACCCTATATCTAATATTTTTATAAAATACTACATGCTCCAGAGAGTACCCACAATTATTTTCATGATTTTTAGACCAACAGAAATAATATTACAAAAATAACAAACACAGGAACTATTCCTAGTAATTTAAAATGGAAATCCAGTTGAAATTCCACGGGAAAAATGGAAAACTCCTTTTGGCCCGGGACGGCCCAAGTCAGGCAGGCCGGCCCACTCGGCCGCTCCCGCACCGGCCCGCGCCCCAGGCGCCATGCCGAGGCACTGACAGGCGGCCCCCGCCTGTCAGTTCCTCCCCCTACCTCACGCCGCGACCCGACACGCGCGCGCACGCGACGAGCGACCGCGGGCCTCGCCGCCGGCGACCCTAACGGCGAGCCCAACCATGCCCGACCACCCCCAGCACCACGCGGACTACCCAGTACCCTAAGCCCAAACACCGGCACCTCCGACGAGTGCAGACTCGCCCATGGCGGTCGCGGCGACACGGCCACCCTGTTCCGGCCGCGAGAATGCGGTAGAAGTGACTAAAAAGGCCAGGGGAAGATCAGGAGCTCACCACGACTCTATTCCGACGGCTGGCCGAGGCTGAGATGGAGCGGAGCAGCGAGCAAGACGACGGCGGCGGCGTGCAACGGCTCGGCCTCCACGGCGAAGTCGCGTTCCGGTGATTCTAGGGGACAAAATGGAACGCCGCTGCGAGCATGAGCTAAGGTATGACTCAGAGAGTCACAAACGGAAGGTCTGAGGTAGAAAGGCTCACCACAGCGAGCTCGACGCGAGAGAGGTGGCTGCGGCGGTGCTCTGTCGGGCCCGAAGACGACGGCGTGCGTTCCAGGGCCCTCGACGCACGGAAGCTGCACCACTGAGGCACAAGCTGCGTTCAAGAATCCAGTGAGGCTAGAGACGAGCGGAATTTGGGTGAGGAGGTCGGAGTGCGGCCGATTTTTGGCTCGAAGCCGAGGCGGGTGCGGCGGTGGTCGGCGAAAGGATGGGGGCACAGAGGGGGTGCCGTTGCCCTTTAAGCCGGCCAGAGGGAGGGACAGGAGCGGCATAGGGCGGCGCGCGATCTCCTGCACGGGAAACGGCACCGGGAACACGATCCCGGCCGGCACGGACGGCGGCGCGCGCGCCCGACACGGCGGCGGTCGCGACAGTGCGCGAACAGAGAGGGGAGGGGCAAATCACTGTAGCATTTCAATTCTCCCACACGGTTTTTGACCAATACCGCCAGATTTTGTATAACAACATGAAAAGGTGTAAATACCAAAGTTGTAGAGTTCCAAATTCTGAACAACTTTGATTAAGGGATCAACTCCAAATTTTGAATCATTTAGAAACTATTCAAAAGGGGGTAAAAGAGGGTTTTGAATTTCAAACTGAAATTTTAAAATTACTTTTAAATTTATTTAACAACTTGAAAAATTGTCAAAATAGAAGTTGTCCTACTTGAGGAGCTTTACAACTTTCATTAAATGAGTTTGGTCAGATTCTCAATAGTTTTTAAATTGGCATTTCAAATTTAAATTTCAAAGTGGTAATTAGGGTTTAATTTGAATTTATATTAAAGAACTTCAAAAACACCCAAAATAAAAGTTGTTCTATATAAAAATATCTACCACTTCTATTAAGGGACCATCACCAAATTCCAAGTAGATTTTGATTTGGGGTTTTGGGGTCCGATTAGGGCTTAGTTTGAACTTTCCTTTTTGATTTATTTTTAATTCTCAATTGATACTTCAATCACAACATCCAAGGCATTTATCAATGAACCACTCTAAGGACCCTAAGCACAATCAAATGCAAATGTTTAATAATAAACATGATGACATGGAATAATTAATTAGCCGTAATACCCGGGGTATTACAGGCAAACTCGCGCGGTTGCGGTGTGAGTTGGCCAATTACACATTTTTGCGGTGTCCGACAGCAAAATTTCCCTAATCGTATTTAGCTCAATCCATGAACATCCAAACAAACCATGAAAAAAAAAGAGAGGAAACCGTAAGCATGCAAGCCGAGTTTATTCAATGGAATGGAATATCTAAAGCTGCTTGGTGCTTGGATAAGAGCACGACGAGCAACTAACATACAACTGCGATTTTCAATACAAATAAACATTCTATATAGGCATGCAAGGAGCTCTTGAGAACATTAGTCATATTATTTGAAAGGCACTATACATTAGATATTTAATCTGTTGTTCTCATTTCTTTTTTTCTTATGACAATAGCATAGAACAGCCGGCCACTGACGCGCGATTGTTGGTTGCTGATGCCTGCCCTACGTATATATAGGTAACAGTAATAATTATACCTGTGCGTAGTTGCGTACTACATGGTTGATCTGATATGATGACTACTAGGGTCTGCCTGCAAAAAAAAAAAAAAAAAAAAAAGGAGGGGGAGGGGGAGGGAGAGGCACTTACGTGTTTGGTTTGGTGCAACTAAGTGAGTTGGGTAGGCTCCGACCTATTTTAATGAAGTATAATGGATCCATCTCATATTTAATTGGAATCTTATGTCCAACCTAATTATTTTATTAGAAGAAAGAGGAGAGAGAGTGATGGGTTGGATGACATTTTAACACCGCCATTAGTGGGTCCACCTGTCATCCACTCATCCTCTTCTGTTTTCTTTTTTCCTCTCTTTTTTCATAGCTTCTTCGTAGCTCCTCACGGACGAGCTCGAGTGCAGTGTGACTGATGCCTCCCCGCTCCATCGCCGGTTGTCCCTGCGGCGCGTCGGCCAGGTCTTCCCATGCCGCCTATACCCTCGCGGCGTGCCGGCCGGGCCTCCCCACGCCAGTTGCCACCATGCCGCCGGGCACTTTGTTCCCACGCTGAACGCCTGCCCTCCAGCACCCTGTGGTGTACGGCTTCCTCCACCGCTCGACTTCCTCCATCAGCCCTCTTTTTTCCCCAACGTGAGCCAATGGACGAAGAGACACGACACCAAAGTGGGTCAACTGCGTCCGTTCGAAGCGGATGGATGTACTCAACCCTCGATCACCTACGGGTTATATATTCCCCTCTTGGTCAAATCCAACCCACTCCAGCTATATTTTCAATCTATCGTGGGTCCATCTGAATTGAAGTTGAACCCATCCTATAACCATATGATCCCTCAAACCAGACACTACCTATTAGGTGGGCATGTCGGATTCGTGTGTTTTCCCGGTTTTTGTAGCTACTACTACGACCCAAAATCTAGTGTTTGTTTGGTGCACGCTTTCTCCACGAACCTTTTACTATCATAGCTGCTAGTACAAATGGAGCCATGTGCAATCCATCGTGAGGTACTGAGGTCCCTATACATTGTCGATCGAAAGAGCAATATATAATGCAAATTTTTTGACGAAACAATATATAATTCAAATTAAAAGCGATGGTCTCATAAGGCATGCATGCATTATACTGCCTGCGTCGTCTGACGACTCGAACGCCTGGATCACGATCACTCTCTCTCGCTTACATCATATCGCATCGTGTACCACGAAGCTCTGTCGTCATCAGGGGCCAGCCCTATGTATATGCATGGCCAAACGGGCCGCCCACGCACGGCACACCACGGGCACAGTGAGGCATGGCACGGCGGGGCACGGCACGGCGAGGCACGGCGGCGCTGTGGTGCCGTGCTGCGTAGTGCCGCCGTGCCGACTTCCCGGCCCAGGCACGACACTATGCTGTGTCGCAAGGCACGACGGTCCGCCGGGGCCATGCTGGCCCGCCGTCGTCGAGACACCACGCAGAAGCGTCGGCGCCGCATGAGCTTACCTTTGCCGCGTGCCGCCACCGTGGGGACGCGTCCCGGCCGGCCGAGCGCCGCCGCCGCATCTTGAGGACGAGATGTGTTGCAGCTCGCGCCACCGTCGTCGTAGCCACCGACATCGTCACCCAGGTCGCCGTCGTAGTCCTGCCGTCGGCGTTGAGGAGTGGAGCTGTCCCGAGAAGAAAAAAGGAGGAGCGGGACGGGGGCGACGGGCGAGCGGGAGAGAGAGTCGTGGGAGAGAGGAGAGGGGCGCGACTCTTCACGTCGATAGAAACGGCGGCGGCGGGGAGTAGTTGGAGAAGTGTAGGTTTTCTTCATCATATGCATCCAATGGCTGAGAAAGACTACAAGAAATCTCACGGTAGAGAATAAACGGGCTAATTTCGTGCCAGCCCAATAATCGTGCCGTGCCTGAGCCAGCACGGTGGCCCGAAATGCCGACCCAGGCACGACACTATGGCCGGGCCGTGCCTGGCACGAGCACAGAAGGGTGCGGGCCGGGCCGTTCCTAGACCGTGCTTTCCCGTGCCGTGTTCAGGCTAGCCCATCGTGCTCAGGCCAAATGGCCAGCTATACCTACGTAGTCGCCGCATGCATCTTCAACTTAGGCCCTATTTACTTTTCATAATTTTTTATCTTTTTTCATCACATCGATTGTACTTTACGCTTGTATGGAGTATTAAATGAAGTAGCAGCGGTTACATGTCTGTACTTTTTACCTGGCTAGATTGAGATGAATCTTTTAAGTCTACTTGAACAATGATTGGATAAAAGTTGTCAAAGGCTCTATTCGCTTCAGCTAAAAAGCTGAGCTGATTTGGGCTAAAACTGATTTGTTGTTAGGGGAAATACTGTTTCAGAGCTGAAAAATATGTGCTACTTTGTTAAAGCGAACAAAGCCAAATACAAACAAAATTGATACAGTGTACTTTTCACCCACTCCTCACCAAACGAAAAAGCCCCTTATTCCAGCAGAAGATATACTTAGTAATTAACAGCAGGGCACGGAACGGCGAGCTGCGATGTGATAACGTGTCAACGAGACGCAACGGCGTGCTGCGACTGCGATGCGTATGTGGATCGAAACAGAAATCTCCCAGCACCTACGTAGTACGACCTAGCGGCGGCGCTCGATCAGCCTGGTGACAACAGCTAGCGCCGACTGTTTCCAGTCGCCTGATGCCCGAGATTTTGAATTTCGAGGGGTTTGGCTGGTCGTCGATCCGGCCTCGAGCTAACGGCAGATTATTAGATAGAGAGACTAACCAAAAGAGTCAAAACACATGACCTGACATTTGTTTTCTGATCCCCAAAGAAAAGAAAAATATGCGCAACATAGGGACTATTGTTATGGCTCTGTTTAGTACATTCACTAATAGTTTTATGAACTATCTTTTTTACAGAATATCTTTTTTTAAAAAAAAATAGTTTTATGGGTGAAGTTCTTCTTTATGCTCTCCCAAGAAATGAAAAGATATATACGAAACCAAAAAAAAAGCTTTTTACAGCTTTCGACCTTATTCTACTCTCTTGGCTATGCATGAAAGATGATGGTGAAATTATTTTTGCCAAACAGTTTTTTATAACAAATTAATTTTATTGAGAAAGTTGTTCGTGAATCTATTTTTTTTTTTAACAATCAAGCTGAGCTCTACCCAAAAAAACGAGCCTTCCTTCTACTTGCCATTGCCGGGCGAACTAGTATCGGTCAGACCTCAGACGAATCATTTTCTGCTGAGCATATGCGGGTAAAAGTCTCATTTCCACATTGACTTTACGCATTCCAGCTGCGTGCGTCCTGCTGCAGCTGCACGGAGCACACGCGACGCGATAAATAAGTCGGTTAAGTTCTCAAAAAAAAAAAAAAAAAGCATTGTTAGGTAACACACCCCGCCCCTTGGATAGCAGCATGCATTCGTGTCCAGAATGTCACGTCCGCCTAACGCATGGTTGGAACAATAAGGCCTTATATAACCAATTTAATTTGTTTAATGTTGTTTAGTTTTGTCTAGGTTCTAACGAAACCAGCAACGGCGGTCAAGCGTCCTACACTAAACGTAAGTGGGTTGTTCATTTATTATTTAGATGGACTAGTATCACGATTTATGAATGTAAATTCTATACATTTATTTATTGAAACTAATATTCAACCTACATTTGGGTCAAAAAAATAATGCGTTCACCTTTGGCAGAATGGAATCTTTATCTAGCTAGGTTTGTTTATTACACGCATGAGCGTTTGAATTTTGGCTACCCACCTCACCTCTTCCAGCTTGCTAGGCGTATTTTCTCTATCCCTAAATAACTATCGTCAATGAGATATATGTTATAGATTTTTTATAAAAAGAGTAACATTTATATTTTCAAATATATTTATTTAAAAACTAGATTCAATTTTTTTCAATAACTAACTATATACTATAAATATTAATATCTTTTAATATATATTTAGTTAAAGTTGTTTCTGAAGAAGAAAAATGATACTCCGTAGTTGTTTAGAGACGGGAGTTTATCTAAAAAAAAAGTTTAGAGACGGGAGACTGGGAGAGTAGTATTGAAGGATTATGAAAATACTAGTAGTAATAAACTCTTGTCTACTACTACTACGTTTCTTGAACCTTTCGTGTGGTCGCAACTTTGGGACTGAAGATTTTTACCGTGGACTTAGTTGTCTAAGCATGGCTCTGCTGGCACGTTTCTGGTTACGTGAACTTCCTGCTATTGGTAGACGCGACGAAACCAAGCTGGGGGCTCACATACACACCTACCATGCTTAATTATATATCCATCTTATATATATGTGGATCTTAGGGCAGTTCCAGTGAATAATTTTTAGATAAAATTTCCAAGAGAGAAATAGAGTACTCCCTTTTGGAGAATTTTGGAGAGTCAAATCATCTAAACTTTGACCGATTTTATATACTAAGATAATAATATTTATAATATCAACTAAGTATCATTAGATTCTTTATCAAATATATTTTTATAGTAAACTTATTTGATGTCATAAATCTTTGTATTTTTTATAATTTTGGTTAAACTTGAGATGTAAAGTCTTCAAGATTTTTAAAATGAATTATAATTTGAAATGCAGGGAGTAATTAGTATCTGATGGAAACTATACATACTAGACTCTGGCAAGCAACCATGTGGCCTCAAAATCCGAGAGATTCATTTCAGTGGGCCCAAACTCCGGCCATCAATTTGAACAAGGTGAAATCAGCGACTAGTGGGGCGGTACAGGTCGATGTGCTGGGCATTCAGCCCAGGAAAAGAAGGCCTGGATTTTGAAAACTTCCGAATACAGAGGCCCAAAATAAATGTTGGGCTCTCTAATGCCAATTCCTTCTCTCTCTCTCTCTCTCTCTCTCTCTCACACACACACACACACAACGGTGGGGCGGGGGAGATCCCAGCGCGTGACCTCTTGCTGCACTAAGCGGCTTGCACAAAACGACTGCTGGCAAATGCGACGTAAAACGAATGATTTGCAGTCAAATTAAATCTTCATTATTTCACCAAATATTTACATGTGTGTTGATGCGAAACTACAGTTGCAAACAAATCAATCAGTAAGCAGAAGCAGATGTTAAGATATGCCTATCGTCAAGTTATATATCGGCAAAACATTTGCTAGCCACTTGCACAATTCACGAAACTAAGAACTCTATGTATGCATGCAAACATATTTTGCAATCCTTTAATTATCCATTGCTTGGACTTGTTTCCCATTTTACTAGTCCTGGCCCATCCGTTGTTGAGGTGGCGATATACCAAATGGGCTGCATTTCTAGCATCTCAACTTTAACCAAAATTATTGAGAGAAATATAAATATTTATGACATCAAATAAGGCCCTGTTTACTTGGTGAGGAGAGTTGAAAAAATACACTGTAGCACTTTCGTTTGTATTTGACAACTTTTGTCCAATCATGGCCTAAGTAGACTCAAAAGATTCATCTCAAGCTAGCAGGCAAAAAGTACAAACATGCAACAGCTGCTACTTCATTTAGTGCTCCATGCAGGCAAAAAGTACAATCGATATGATGGGAAAAGAGAAAAGTTTTTGGAAAGTAAACAGGGCCTAAGTATACTTTAAAAATATATTTTGTGAAGAATCTAATGATACTTAGTTGATATTATAAATAATAAATATCTTATAATATAAACTTGGTTAAAGTTGGGATGGTTTGACTCTCCAAGATTTTTGGAATGAATTACAATTTGAGATGGAGGGAGTACTTGTTATAACAAGTCATCTTATTTCCATGCTTGCATTTTTAACTTGAATAACAATTTTCCTATGTTTTGTTAATTTTAGCTAACTACGCAAATGTGGTTGCTGCTGGTGTTGACAGAGGCTTGAATAATGCATATTTATCAAGAAGATCTCTATTTATGGAATTCTTCTTGTTTCAGTCCCAACAATGGAGGTTTCCTGTTCAAAAAAAAAAACAATGGAGGTTTCCAACTAACACTCTGGTGTTGTCAGAGGCTTTGCATAAGGTGGGCCAAGCTATTTATCAAAAAAAAAAAAAAAAAGGTGGACCAAGCTACAACTCATTGTCATCAACAGGACATCAGTCGTTCATTGTATATGTTGCCTGATAACCTAAGTGCCTTGGGCCATGGCCAATTTTCTACAGGAACTCGCTTTTGAAGTATGATATTGATATGTATGCTGCTGTAGGAAGTTTGTTTGGTGTGGCTCAGTGGCTGGTGTCGAATTTCAGTCTTAACCTTCATGTCATGAGTTGTAGCTGCTGGACCTGGAACTCAGTCCGAGTCTTAATTCTTTTCTGTATGATTGCAAATAATAATTCAACATTTAGATTTGTCAAAGCAAACTTCCACGCATATATACACTCATTTGAGTTATTTCTCTGTTTGGCTCGACGTAATGGATGGATGGGATAGATAGACAAATCGAAATTCCATTATCTGCTGGATTTCTTCATATTCCCTTTTGCTGCCTGCTGCATGCCGCTTTGTTCTATGTGAATCTTGTCCTGTAAACCATCTTGCTGCAACAGAACCACTGTTCGTTGTTGGGGTAGTTGGGGGACGATTTTATCTTCCACACAAACAATTTTCACTTCGCGCTTGATTAATTATTCGCCACTTTTTTTACACAAAAACAGATTGTAAAGCATGCACGTAGGAAAATAAGGTCCAAATACACATTTGACGGTGGGATCGACCCTCTGCTGTAAGCAGGGCACCAGTAGCTTAGCTAATCCATCAGCGTCTCGCAGTCACAGCGCAGGCAGGCAGGCCATGCGTCGGTTCGTCCATTATTCATTGCGTCGCTAGAGATTTATGTATTTCCTCGGCTGCTCTGTTGTGCAATTTTGTGGTGGGTGATCAGACTGAACCTCGCTCGTTACCCTTTATTCATGTCCTCTTATTATTGATCAAAAGTCCGACAGACATCAAATTTACAGACACACACATGCATCTATGATCTATCTATCCATGATCTCATCACGATCGATCACAAATAGAATAGGCAACAAAAGCCAGCAACTAAAAACTAACCCAAGCCGATAGATACTATGGTAGCAGTATTTTTTTTTTTGGTAGATGGTAGTAGTAATTAATAAGAATAATAATCCACACAACTCGATCGTTAGCCAAGCACAAGCACTGCGCTGCATGTCTGCATGGCAGTAGTAGATAGAGGAGTGTAAGTATATGATATGAGCTTCGGCTATCTTATCTTATCTACCTACGGCCACGCCAAATCCTTTTTTTTTTTTTTTTTTTTTTTGCGACTGATGTTCTTCAGATGATTCATTCAGCAGGTGGCGACGCAGCGCGTGCAGTCGAAGCTGCACCCTCCGCCGCCCCCGCCGCCGCCGCCGTTCTTGCCGCCGTAGGTGAAGGTCCGGAAGCAGCGGGGCGGGCAGGTGAGGCGCTTCCCGCGGCAGGGCCCGTCGGCCGGGCACACCGTGGACGGCGGCACCACCGCGCCGCGCCGGTACCCGAGCCCGCCCTCGCCCCACGCGCCGAAGAACCCGCCGCCGCCGCCTGGTCCGCCGCCGCCGCCGCCGCCACCTGGTCCCCCACCGCCGCCGAACCACGGGATCCCCGCGAAGAAGGCGCCCGGGTCACCGCCGCCGCCCGGGATGTCGTTGTAGTAGTTGTTGTTGTTGGGAATACCGACGTCGTCGGCAGCCGCCGTTGCCGCCAGCACCAGGGCGGCGAGGAGGAGGAGCAGGGCCGCCCTGCTACTACCGGGCTTGGTGGTGGCCATGGGGAACAAAAAGGTCGGTGCTTGAGTACGTTGTGTTGTGTGTGTCTGGGGGGAGGAATCGAATGGAAGTGCGGCGGCGCGAGGGGGCCGGGATGCTTGTGTTGTGAGGTATGGCAGCGGGCTCGGCAGCTACTTATGCGTGCGCGCGGCGCGATGGAGTCGTCGGTGCAATTGGAATTGGAAGTGGATGGGGGAATCGGAGAAGGCTTTGGGGAAAGTGGAGAAGTGGTGGGTGGTGGGGCGGTGCGAGTGCAAGTGCAAGTGCCATGCTGCAGCGTGGCGACAGCCGTGTCATCTATCGTGGTGATCTATCTCATCAGTGGGACAGTGATTAGCTAATCTCAGCTCTCTGTCAGACTGTCAGACTGTCACTGCTAATCACAGCTGGCAGGTTGGGACGTGAACCGGAACGGAACGGGCGCTATTTTGTTTATTTACTCTAGCTGCATGCAAACTGTAAACGCTCTCTGCTCCAAGCTTCTTCTTGCAACAAAGTACTGTACTCTACACACTATACAGTACTAGGAGGACGATTATCGTGTACTCCTCCGTCCTAAAACAGAGGAGGCTATGGGAAACGTGCGGATCAAACTTTCTCAACTTTGACTAGATTTATAGAAAATATGTGTAATATTTTTATTTCCAAATAAATTTGTTAAAAAACTAGATTTAAAGATCTTTCCAATGATACTAATTGTGTACGTTGGATATGAATACTTTTTAAGATAAAATAAGTCAAAGTTGAAAAAAGTTGTCTTCTCGGGAAGCGAGAATGAAATCTATTTTGGCACGGAGAGAGTACAGTAGTAGTACTCCTATCTTGGAGTTCGCGGCGCTGCACGATGCTCGTCTTTAATGGCGAAGTGCCGTGGGCGATCGGCGAGTGTGTTCCGGGCCCGGCCGGCACGCCGACTTTGGCTCTCGGGAGTCTAAAACAAGAGCCTGCACCGTGCAGTGCCCATGCCATGCCACCCTGCCTCTGCCCGCGTGCCGGCCCTGTTCCGCTTCCGCCGGCGCCGCAGCGCAGCGCTCCCCTCGTCGTCCCCGGTTTGCGGTTGACTTTACCTTTGTTTTGAACAGTAGTGGCAGTATCATCATTATTTTATTCATTATAACAGGTTTACAACCCGAAGCCATGGCAAGTCAAGCTTTCCCTGCCGACGTTGTTGATAGAGTAGTGGCAGTGGCTTGGTGTTTGGTGGTTGGTGCCGCATGCATGCATATCCACAACTTGACATGACAGTGAACAGGCAGAGATAGGGAAAAAAACATCCACTTGACTCGCGCGACCATCGATGAATGATGCTGTAGCTGTAATAAGCCGCCACGTGCACACTCCCGTAGGCCTGCTAATGGGGCTATTAACCTACACTAACCCATAACCTGGTTGGTACGGGCCGTATCTTGCACTTGGTGTGGGCGGACGGCGCGTGACGCATCTTCACGTAGGCAGCCCATGCAGTGCGCGGTGGAACGCAGTTTTTTAGTCCTATGTGCTGAGCACGAATTATCTGATCCGTCCATACTGTGTTTCGAGATCTGTGCAATACAAAACAGCAGTATGTACAATTGTGTGTACAGCACGAATCTCAAAACCGATTTGAACGGTGAGGATAGCATGTGCTGAACACATATATGCTGATACGGTGGTGCGCGCGTGTCCAGTGGCAAGCAGCGGCGCGGTGATGAAAAAGCGGATACGGCACCACCCCGGCAGGATCCGGTCCTCCTACAGGCAGATCCAACGCTCCGAGCACTACTAACTTTTAACCCTTACGCAATGACGTGAAAACGTTACAATAACCCCAATTTAATGGCAAAAGGAAAATGATACAACCAAATCGCATTCGTTGTTAATGGTTGTAATAAGTTACGTTGTAACAAGATATTGCAACCGTTGGTAGTTTGGCGTTGTAACTACCATAGTTTATTGCAACCATAGTGGTTCGTTGCCAAGCATGGCAATAAGAGATTATCACAACGCCCATGGTCGTGGCATATAAGCACTTGCCACGCCCGTCTTCGTAGCAAGAGGTAGTACATGCAACAATCGATAGCGTAGCAATAGAGGCACTTGCCACAAACAACATCATTGCAACAATCTGTATTGCCACACTAGAATTTTGTTGCCCAATGTGTTATTGCCGTGACCACCATAATGTGACAATTACACCTTTTGCTACAAAATTTTGTTCGTTGCGAGAGATCATAAGTTATTACCACGTCGATTGCATCGTGGCAATAGTACCACTTGCCACGCAATTTAATTTGTTGCCATAGAACGTATTGCCATGAAAATGAGTTCATTGCCATAGATTATATTGCCACGCATAGTACCTTGTTGGCACAGTTTGTATGGCAACGCTAGTATCATTTGATTTGCTGTTTAAAAACCATCATTACAAAAACAATAAAGCATAACAAAAGTGAGTGCACTCAAATATATTAACCATAATCAATCATTTAATAAGTTGAGCCAATGAAATAGTAGCCACTCATTTTTTTCACAATTTTTTAAAACATGTAGCAGTGCAAGATTTCCTAACATCTATGCAGCACTCGGTGTTTCCTAACAGCGCAACATGTCATCATCTCGACTGTGTCCTTCCTTGATTACGGGCCTCCCACTCAAACCGGCCACCTACTTGACCAAAAACGATCAATATTAGAAAAATATTAAGTTTACTACTTCATGCACAGAATGTAAAGAAATTCGGATAAAATGGTTGTAATTAAGCAAAAGTAGACTTAATCAAAACTAATTACCTATAGATGCTATCAATTTAATTAAGCAAAAGTAAAATAAAAAATTAGAAACAACTGAAACATAGATCATGTCAGGTAGCAACCCATTAACCATAGCTCAAGACAAAAGCCTTAAATTCATAAAATAACAGAAACATAGATCATGTCACAATTAAAAAAAATAGAATGGTAAATAAAATTGTAAGTGTGGAATGGCCTTATAGTTTATTAATTACCAATAAGGTCAACTAAGATAGTATCCTTGTGTTTTTATATACATGTTATACGTGGTAAAGGATATCATTATTAGGTTCTTGTAGAGCAGCAATGTTGGTGTGTCATTTCTGAAATTGGAGATTTCAGTTCAATGCTTAAATTCTCACCTATAATGCTTAAATTTCTATGCCCAGTTCTATCTCAACCTGATATATATATATATATATATATATATATATATATATATATATATATATATATATATATATATATATATATATATATATATATTAGCTTTAAATGACTTGATATATCTTGTGTGTTATGTTTTCTGACAGTACTAGTGGGTCTGTATTAATTCTCTGCCAAAATGTTTAACAATATTGACAGTGCTTTCAGCTTCGATGGTTTTACTTTCCTTTGTTACCTGGTAATTTCTAGATCGAGGTATGGCTTTGCATTCTTGACATTGAAATGCTATGAACCATGTTTAATTATTTTGTGTATTTTTAGTTCTACACAGCTATACATTGCTTTTTCATATTTTCTGGCATCGTTCCTCCAATTGTATTCTGCTGAAAATCATAAACATAAGCTTTCTTACAGATTGAATAAAGAATTTTCATCATAAATCATACTTCTTTAATTTTTACAGGCCAAAACTGTTATGTTTGTTGTTTCTTTGGTTCTAGGTGCTGGTCGCGAGAAATGATCTGAAGATTGATCAGTGACGGGAAGATTGCTGCATATCTGCAAGTAAGACCTTTACTTCACTAATATTAGTATATACTTGGAGACATCTATGATTAATATTTTTTTCACATAGTGGTATCTGGACTGTTGAATTTCAGAAATCATGCTACTCATGCTAGGTAATTAAAATGTGAATTGAATTTTTTTGTTCATCAATATAGGTTTGCCCATAACCGGACAATGCACATGTACTTCAGACAATGAGGTACATTGGAGATGCATATGTATGAGTCAATAGAAGGTTTTGTGGCCTTTTTAGCAGTAGGAAAGTAAATTTGAAATAACTGCATGCATGGTTGAATTTCTCAGGTTATGCATTTGCTTTGGACATGACAACAAGGGACTTACAATCTACTGCTATGGTTGTTCTACCTTCTGTAGTTTTACAGATTGTGGAAGTGATGGAAATTTATGTAGCTCACATTTTGTGAACTCCAATGATAAGTAGAACAATTTTTTTTGTGTGCATAGACTTCTGTGTTGGGTTATGCTTTTCTAGTCCTACAATCTCTTAGCATTCTGCAGACTATTTATATCATATAAAGGCTAGAGCTATGTCAAATATAATAGTAGTCTGTATTGTATTTTCTGCAAAGGTACAAGTGTGCTATCTATCACATGTTCCTCGATACATATATACATGATGGACTTCTAATCTAATTATTTGGCATGCTCTAATTATTTGAGGAATCACCATGGCCTTGTCGAGCACTCAATTTGTGATGTCAAAAAGACTAGATTTGCTTTGAAGTTATTTGTAATATAACTTATAGTTGTTATGATAAATACATGTTTGAGACTATAAATTGCAGTATGTTTTTTGATGCTTTCTTTAAATCTTTGAAGAATTTTTCAAATCCGTGAGATGACTTTTGTTGTATATGCATGTACTTTTGTTTTTTTTGAATAATGTTTTCTATCTCACACAAGTAATAACCTTTGTTAGCTTCTACTTGCTTGGTAGCCTATACTAGATAGCCCATGATCTTAGTTCATAGTGGTGGAGCTGTCCTATCCTTAGTTTTTGCAACAATTCAATTTTTTCTTGCTACATGTACAACCCTTTTGCAACATAAGTGGCTAGTATATACAACAATACACATTCGTTGCAACATGGATGCGCTATTGCAACCATCAACTCAAGAGTTGCAATATCAACTAGGTATTGCAATGACAATAAAATTTTGTGCAACGCAAATCAAATCGTGGCAACATCAGTAACATATTGCAATCATTTTACAAATGATTGCAATAACACTTACTTATTGCAACGATCTTCATATTTAGGGCCACGGAATAATTTGCGTGGCAAAAATCAAACTTATCGCAACCTAAGGTGCAAATGGTTGCAAAAACACCCTCTATTGCAACCAAATGGTGTTGTTGCGATAAAAAAGCGTGGCATTAGGGTCAAAACTTAGTAGTGGAGGAGAAGCCAGCATGGGTGATCCGAAGCTGTGGACGCGGCAACTGTACGAGGGCGATGCTCACGGTGGGACGACTACACCGGCCACTGGCAAGCACGGCTGCATAGGTTGTCGATGTCCATGGGGCTGGCCATCTACTCCTTGTCGACAACGAGTTGGCCGCCAATGGGTACGGCTCAGGGCGGTTGCTCCGACGTGAGTACCATGGTGACTGGATCTGGTGCTCTAGCTGTCAGATTCAGTCGCTGGGAAGTAGATACAATGAAAAACAAACGGCTAAAACTGGAATTAACAATTTTAGTTCCAAAAACTAGAATTAAAGTAGACACTAGAAGCCGCTGGATCTTGTGCGTGACAAGTTTACTTACAAAATATAACTTTCAAACACATGAAAAGTTTAATTAGTTATTTTTCGTATATATTTAATACTTCATATATAGATCTAAACATCCGATATGAAGTGTATTGGAACTGAACTAGTCCTAACAGTGCCCAAATCATCGTCAAAGAAGCCGAAGCCAGAGCCATGGCCTTGCCAATGAGAGAGAGAGCCATGGAAAGTCGAGCTTGCCCTGCCGACGTGAACGAGAATCAATCCTTGCGCACGGCATATCCACATCCACGACAACAACCATAATAGAAGAGGGCGGCCGTTGACTTGGTGAAGGTACTCGTACAATACAGAGATTGACATGACAGTGACAGTAAGGAAGAGAAAGTAAACATCCACTTGACTACCGCGACGACCATCGATGATGCCGCAAGCCGCCACGTGCACTCCCCGCTGCCGCTGCCGCACGTGCATCTCGATGAGACGATGACGAGTGTAGCAATGCATTTCGTGCCGGTACACAAGAGAGAGTAAGGGGCTGTTTAGTTTCCAAAATTTGTTTTTCTCTCTCATTCGTACTTTTTGTCTATATAAAACACTAAATAAAATAACATTGTTGTACGTTCGTATTTTTCATGATGCCAACTCAAGATGAATCTTTTAAATCTACTTTGGGTATGATTGGACAAAAGTTGTCAAATACTCCCTCCGTATCAGAATTAGATGACGTTTAGGACAACGACACGGTCTCCAAAGCATGACTTTAACTTCATATTTCTAAAAAAAAATACTTATTGAAAAGTGATATATGCATATCTTTATGAAAGTATATTTGAAGACAAATCTATTTATATAGTTTTTATAGTCCCAAACTTAATAATTTAAAAGTTATTTATGATTTATATTTCCAATATTTGACCAAGACCTTTTCTAAAACGTCATCTAATTTTGATACGGAGGGAGTACAAACAAAAGTGTTACAGTGCACATTTTGCCACCTTTTTGGCAAACTAAACGGGGCCTAAGGCTCTATTTACTTTGTAAACTTTTCTAAACTTTTTTCATATTTCCTGTCACATTGAATCTTTAGACGTATATATGGAGCATTAAATGTAAGTAAAAAACAACTAATTGCACAATTTATCCATACATAATGAGACAAATCTTTTAAGTACAGTTAGTCTATGATTAGACAAAGTTGTTAAATACAAACAAAAATGTTACAGTACCAAAACTTAAACTTTTTCCCTAAACTTCCCCAACTAAACACCCCCTAACTGACTGTTCCCATCAAGAAGAAGAAGAAGAAGACGACGACGACTAACTGACTATGAAAAAAATATAGGAATTTCACATGAACACAATTGCAAAACTGATAGCTGAAAAATATAGAAAATTTGGAAGAACGGTCATTTCAAATTTAAAATAGGTTGATCATAGGAAAAAATGTATGATTTTTACTAACATATTTTTTTTAGTGGATGGTAAGTTTCTTTATAGTTTTTCGTCGAACCAAACACTCAAAGGCAAATTTCACTATACTATTCATATACTCTATTTCTGTGAACCAAATGTATAAACAGTAGCAATTCTTATAGGATTCAGGATTCTGTGTTTTTTCTCTACTTTTCCTGTGACCCAAAAGCAGGGCTAATGGAGTATGAACAGTTTGTGAACTTATTTCAAGCCGTTATTTAGGTCTCCAAACTCTCAACTGTATTTTTTTTATATATTTCCAAACCTGTCCTTGCTATCATATTTTCATTGAAATCTCTTTAACTTTCAAAATATTCTTTTCGAGTGCTACACTTAATCTAAAGGATGCCTAAGTTCAAATGGTTTTCGACCGAACCCTCTCAAGCGGCTATTGTTACCAGCCGCAAAAGGCAAAACGACTTGACTTTGTACAATGGACTATTTGATGGAGATTTTCTATGAAGCTTCGTAAATCTATTTTCGTGCTTCTATCAACCAGCCTCTGATGAAATTTCTCCCTGAAGTTATTTTCCAGCTTCTCCTGCTACATAGGCTTTGATGAAACAACTTATCTCTAGAACTTATTTTTTTCACCTTCTCTTACTTGCATAGTTTCCTAGATGAAACTGTATAAAGCTAAAAATAATAGTTTGTCTTATCTCTGTCTCTACTATCTTTCCTAAGAAGTTTTGCCTAACTTTTTTTTAAAAAAACAACTCTACATTAACTGGTAAAGCTAAATTATGGAACCGAAGAAAAAACCAGCTTTATTACTATTGATGAGCCGTAGTAGATGGGCCTAAATAAATTCAAACAAAATCATTAACTATTTCCCTCTTGCAATCAAACCAAAATTGAAATGCATTGGACGATCAGCGGCCGGAAAGTTTGACAATGGGCCTAACCAAAATTATGGTAAGACAAAATCAAGGCCAAAATTAGGTATGCCATTTTTTGGGCAATGGACAAATTAATGACTATAAATTTTGACATGCCATAGTTTTGGTTGGACAAGCAATCAGACCCAACGTCTCCTGTGCTAGCTCTCACACCTTCCCGCACTCCCATGCTTCAATTTCCGAAATAACCATCAAAATATGTATGAAAAATCAACACAAATTTTTTTTTTTTTGACAAAACTGGAGGGGCCAAAGCCCCTACAGGAATTTTATTGAATTAAAAGAACGGCAGGAAGCAATACAACGAACTAGATGAATATGCATGCTCACTCCGAATTTTAAAGATAAAAAATTGAATAAAGTAAAGAGAAACAAAAAAAAAAAAGACATCTCAGCATATGAATAGAATATAGGTGCGGGTTGTGTGCACCTGACCCAATAAACACGCTTATTTTCTCTTTTTTTTGTTCTTATATTGCACATATTTTTGTTCGTTCTTAGATTTCGATTGATTTTGACCCATTCATATGTTTGGTTGATTTCTTTCATGCAGATTTTAATAGTATTTTTTTTTTCAATTGGGAGACTGGGAGTATGGGAGCCCGGTCGACGTTCACCGGATAGCTCTCGTTTGCCAAATTGCCAGTCAAATAAATTCCTGTCGAGATGGGCCTCCTATGGGCCTCCGCGATCCAAGTTTTCGGCCCGTTCTCCGCACCCGGAACCAAAGGCAAATCAGTTCCGCACGCCACGTCTTCCCCATCCGCACCTCCGGCTCCGGGGAGCCACCGCCATGTACCGCCGCCGCGCGCTCGCCTTCGCCCGGCGCCGACGCCGCTGGCTCATCTGGGCGGGCGCCGCCGCGGGGTGCTACCTGATCTACCGCCACCCGGCCGTGGCTGCGCGGCGCCGCCGCATCGCGCGCCTCGCCTCCGCGCTGGCCTCCCTCGCGGACGCCGCCGCCGCGGTGGCATCCGACCTCGCGGCCTTCCTCCGCTCCGACTCCGACGCGGTGCCGCAGACCCTCAAGCAGGTCTCCAAGCTCGCCGCGTCACCCGAGGCGTCCGCGTTCGCGTCGGCGCTGTCCGGGGCCCTCGCCGCCGGCGTGCTGCGCGGATACTACGCCGCCGAGCCGGGGTCCGGAGCCGCCCCTGGAACCGAGGTTTCGTTCTCTGACCGCGTGCTGGACAGGGTGCTGTCTCTCGACGGGGAGCGCCTCGCGTCTGCCGTCGCCGGCAGTTTCGGGCGCCACCTCGTGCTCGCTTTCTACTCGGCCCCGTCACAGCCTTCCGCGACGGACGTGTCGCCGGCGAGCTGGATCGATGCCCTTGCCACACGGAGGGCCCACAGGGCGATCCGCAGCTGGGTCGAGGTCTTCACGGCCACCGCCGTCGGCGTCTTCATAGACAAGACCATCCACATCAACACCTACGAGCAGCTCTTCGCTGCCGCCACTAACCCTGATTACAGCGCCAGGCTGCAAGAGCTCTTTGTAGCGCTCTGCAGCACCTCCGTCGAGACAGTGGTCAAGACCTCACATGCCGTCCTGTCCAGTACCAGCGGAAATGCCAGTGGCACTGGCAGCTCTGGTTCCGGCAGCTCTGGTGGGGCTGGTGAAGGGTGGATGGAGACAGTGTCAAGTGCGCTGGCGGTGCCAAGCAACCGCAAACTTGTTCTGGATTTGGCAGGCAGGGCGACATTTGAGGCAGTGCAGTCGTTCCTGGAGTTTGTGCTGTGGAAACTGCACGCTGGTGCAAGAGCAGGAGCTGATGTCACAATTAGGGCTGGATTGCTTGCTTTGAGGCATATGAGTCATAGGTCCATGGTAATTGCCACGATTTGCATAGCATTATGCCTGCATGTCTTGAATGGTACATGGCTCTTGGTTCCGTCTTGAGACTGGATATATTCCATAGTTTCAATTGACGATTGTACAGTTATATCCCCACCGTTTTTGCTGTATGATTGTGTGCCACTAACAGAGTATAGTATACACGGAAGCTGTAAATAAATTCAAAATGGCGGGTGTGACCGTGTGGGGCATTGAAAAGAACTTGATTGGTAAATTGTTCCAAGCTTTCTTGTGTAATAATTATCACTATACATTCAGTTAAAAGAAAATCTGTTCATTTAACCTTGCTTCTATCGTGCAATAATAGTTTTGGTGGGTTCTATTTTATACTGGAAACAGGTCCAATTTACCTCCCTGAATTTTGACACTAGTTTCCAGATGATTATGGAAGGGTGATGTTTTCTTCCACTAACTGTCAGTTACCTCTGCATTTTTTGCCAACTTGTTTTAGTGCTTCTCTTTGTATTTTGATACAATCTTATGTGTTCAGTAAATTATCACATATATATCAGATGTGCCATGTGTGTTCAGAAGGTGTTGATTTGCTTTTGGTTGTCACACCTAATTCTAATTTCATTTAATTAATTAATTAGTTTGCTTCTTAAGCTGATGGGAATCACAGATACAAAGTAATCTACCACTACCAGATCATTTTTGCACTCTTTTCTGAAGCTTATTTGTATCACTTCTGTTTACAAAATTTGGTTAGATCTCTTTTCACATAACACTGCTGTTTCCTTACCTGTGCTTGACTGCTCGTATCAATCATTTTTTCCTATTGCTAGGTTGGCTATGTCAAATTGGTAAAAGCTTACCAGTTGCTCACTTGTGTTGGTTAGACTGAAACACTGTCGTACTGACATAACTGTTTATCTTTGTTTGTAGTTTGTACTGAAGTGCTGAGATCTAGTAACTGTTAATTTTTAGGAGCTTTGCTCTACCTTGTCTCATGGGATTGTTGTATTTGATCGAAATTATGTTTTCTGCCGTGTAGAGAGTGGTGGCTGGGCGCATCCGATGTGATGCCCCAGACCCAGGCTCAACCCACTGTGGGTGTTCCCCATGGTGCTGCATTTTTTAAAAATAAATCGCTTGCTGTGCAAGCAGCCTTCAGAAGCAGGTGAATGGTGCCACTGGTAGGGCAGCTTTTGGGCCTTTTTCTAGGTCCAAGAGTGGTTTGGTCTCTTCTTTAAGGCAATGCTGTGGAGGCAGCCTTTCCCCCAAATTTTGGTTTGTTTATGCTCTCTGCTAAGCTGGGCTAAGGTCCTGCAGATTCTTTATTTCTCCATACCATTTTCCATTTTATAACTCTGATGTGATTATTTGCTTTCCTTTGGTAGTTACCTAATTCTGGTGTCATCTATTTAACTTATTTGATTTGATTCTTGAGCTGATGCAGATTGCAGAGACAAAGCAATATACCACTACCACAGCTTCTATTATCTTTGTTAGCAAATCAGGTTAGAATATTTATTTTCACATAATTCCACTTTTTTTCCCTACATGTACCTTTACAGTTCTATGCGCCATTTGTTTCCTGCGTGTTGCTAGATTCGCTTTTAGTCATATAAAATCAGGTTAGAAGATACCTTTTCACATAATACCCACTTTTCCTACATGTTGCCCACCCAGGATGGCATGCTATGTGCACATCCAGGCCATTACCCTGTGATGTCAAGATTCATCCTAAAGAAGAGAAATTGGACGGTGATTTTATTAGTTTGACAAATTTTTAGGGTGGGAATGTGTACCTCCTCCGGAGACCCTTGTTCTCTGGGATGCTGGGCTCCTTGTCTGGTAATCTCCATAACACCGGCAGGTTAGGGTTCTGGGTTGGGATTTTGGGATGCACTGATGTGGATGCAAATACAGTGAACCCGGTTGCCAAGTTGGTCATTTTTTGGCATAACACTAAAATCTGTACTTGCACTGTTAGTCAATTTTCACACAAGGTATGCCACAAAATTAGTATTACCAGATCTACAAAGTCTTTGCATGTATTTATTTTAGTCTGTACTGAATTGCTGATAGACAAGGGTTCAATACTCAACAAGTTCTCTCTACAATGTCTCAAGGAATTGATTTATTTTGTTTCATAATGTCCTCACTGGTGCAAAGTTGTATTTCTTCCATAGGCAACTTGGTAGGTAGCCTTCAGAGTTCAAACATTCTTTGTCTGCACCGTACCGAGAGTGAAGTTTGTTAGTACTGTTTGACAATCTGGTCTGCATTCATGGCCCCTGACTTTCTTTGAAATCTATGAGAGAAGTTTCCGTTCGAATTTTGGAGGGTTCCGTATGAGATTGTGCCGCTGTGCTGTGCTGTTCATACCATCATATGTCTAACTTTGCTGCTGGGTTCGTCTGGAGCAGGAGCAATTAGGTTGGCCAACCTGTGATGTTTTCAAATTGTATTGTCCAAGAGCATTAAATTCCCCTTTTGAGAAACTGATCCTTTGAAAATCTGTGTGGCTGCAGGTATGTTAAGAACTTTCAGGGCAAGGGTTAAAAGAACGTACCGTGCAATCAGCGTGGCCATGTCAAATTTGGAGTGCCTCTAGATATCCCAGCCTCCGGTGTGAACGCAGGCGTTGCACGGAATTCTCCCCCTATTTTCTCACGTTTTAAGTCAAGATCAGGGCTTGTCTCCCACCAGATCTGTACGGGTACGGGAGGCTAGTTCCAGAACCAATGACCTTTGGGTACGGGAGGCTACAGGTAATGATTCCAGAACCAATGACCTTTGTATTCTTTCATGGAAAAATTGTATGGTACTGGCCTGGCCTACCTTTCGTGATTAAAGATTGTTTGACTGGCAGTATCTCGCACGAATCAGGCTGCCTCTTCTGCGTCCATACACTTGAGTGGGAGCTCTTCTGTAGCATGCAGACTGCGATGATCCACGTCAGTTAGTATGCTGGTCAGAGCCTCAGGGGGAGGGAAGATGCACATTCGGGCAGATCGTGATCAAGGTCCTATCTGCGTGCACTCCTCAACAGGTCATGAAAGAGAGGTGCAGTTCTGGAAGAAAAAGCGCAAGATGCTGCCATGGCAGATGGCACGCACGGATTGGCGGTCAACTCTCTCGTCTCCATCACCCCAGTTAATCTGATGGCCGACGGCGTATAATAGTTCCATATTATCTCATCCTGCATACAGATAATAGCGGCAGCCTCATCAGTCGCCGCTTATCAAGAAGAAAGAACCAAGACGATATATGTCAGCATCGACCCGCTGACTGCTGGAGAAGGGCATGCATGTGGCCAGGTGAGGACACGAGCGGCTGTTAGCTTCAGTCAGCTGCTTAGCCAGAAAGCATTGTATATTGTATTAAGAAGAGATGGTATTATTAGTGGATTAAGAAGTAATGAGGAGAATGGCATCATTCAGGTGTTCTAGAGAGATGCTATGGTTATCTTCTGACTTCTGCATAACAATCTATCGGCGGGCGAGGTATGGTGGTGTCGTCAACTAATTCGTGCAAATATAAACTGCTGATCTGACCCTCTCCTGGATACTACTATACACATATTATATATAGCAGCAAGGTCAATGGCTCGCCCTGTCACGGTGTCTGGGACAAAATCTTGTGGCTGTTGTTTGACCTGTTGCGTCTGTCAGCAAGTCATCCCTGGACATGCCACGTCCAGGGTACTCCCTCCGTCCTAAAATAAGAGTCGTTTTAGAATTTTGACTATCTATTTTTGATCATTCATCTTATTCAGAATTTTTATAAAAAAATTAATTATTTTATTATGAAATGATTCATTATTAGAAGTACTTTAATTTTGATTTGTTTATTTTTATATTTTTGTAAATTTTTTGGATAAGACGAATGGTCAAACGTCGATTTCAAAAAATAAAAAACGATGCTTATTTTGAAACTGAGGGACTTTGTATTGCCACCTTCGAAGTGCAATGCAACTCCAACTACCTCTTTATATCTTTTCATACTGATAGCAATATAGAGATTTTGGTAGAGAAAAAGGCCCTCCAACCGTGTCTTTAATTAGATCTCCAAATATTACTATTTTCTATTTGGGATAGCCATGGAGCAAGAGTGGATTTTCTTTTTAAGGCCTTGTTTGGGTGTAAAGGTTGTTTTTATGTCACATCGAATATTTTATGGGATGTTGCATAATTTGTTTGGATACTAATAAAAAAAACTAATTAAACCACAAAATAAATTTATTAAATCTAATTTATCTATCATTAGCAAATGTTTACTGTAGCACCATATTGTCAAATCATGTACTCTTAAAATATTCGTCTCGCAAAGTATTTGTAATATGTGTAATTAGTTTTTTTTTTTTGTTTGATACTCCATGCACGTATGTATCAAAACTACGATGACATTAGATGAAGAGTGGAAAGAAAAAAAAAAAGGAAAATGGATAGCATAAGCGCAGGACGATTCTTATTGTTCTAATGGTTCTCTACATGATGGACTAGAGAATGATGACGAGTTTAAATAATTTAATAAGGATTTTAGGTGATGCTGTAATGCAATGACTCAGTGGGCTAGAGACTTGTATTGGAGCCAGCGCGTAATTGGACTTTATTTCTAATTTCGTACGATTAATACAGAAGGCCAGGCAAGAAGTTTACGACCGATCGTTGTCTGAGCACACACGATTTCGACAAGGTGCAAGAAATGGAGGATCTTAGAAGAAGAGCTTGCATTGTGTCATTGAAACCCTTATGAATTCCACGCGATCTGAAGGTTCGTTCGTAAATAATAATACGTACTAGTACTGAAACTTCTCTGAATGCGAACGAACATATACACACATCGATGATCGATCGATACGCATACAAATGGAACAAGAAAATCCTCGAGATAGGATGGATGGATCACGGTGACATGCATGGGGGAAAAAAAATTCGAAACTGTTATTGACACGCAGGCGACGCACCATGCACCGTGTTCACACGCTACTGACAGACAGACAGAAAGAACAAGAGAGCACGGAGCGACGCGACGCATGTATATGTAGTGCCTAGGATGGAAGATTCATCAGTTGTGGTGCTGCTGGGTGTAGATGTAGTCGGTGTGCGCGGCGAGCGTGCGCCTCATCATGCACTCGTCCTCGTCGTTGGCGCCCTCGCACCCCTTCCCTTCCGCCGCCGACGATGCCTGCCGCCGGAAACCGAAGTACGGTCAGAGAAACCCAAACAGCGATCGAAACACAGCTGCCGGAGATATACCGCCCGCGTCGCGCGCGCACGTACCTGGTCATGAGAGGAAGAGACGGCCGCTGCCGGGTCGTCCCGGGCGGCGCTGGCCGTCGTCGACGCGGCCGCCAGCAGGAGGACTGCGAGCGCCGCCGCGAGCACCATCACCGTCGCCCTCCTCCTCGCCATGGCTGGCCTCGATCGGAAGGATGGCGTTCGAGCAGCAAGTTTGCGGTTTCGACTTTCGACCGAGGGAGCGGAAATGGTGGGCGAGTGGACGGACGGCCTGCCCCGGCTATTTCAAGGCCCTGCCGCCTTGGCAGGGGAGGGCCCCGCCTAGTGGCTACGTGGCCGCGCGCAGTGGGGCCCTTGACCGACCCACCGATCGATCCTTCCACGACCGTCTCGGCGTGACGACTGACGAGCCGTTGCGGCGCGTACGTCGCGTAGCGCGTCACGCACGCCGCGCGTGCCGTGCGGGCCGCTCCGCTGCTCTCTACTGTACTACTGTAATCACCAGCCAGCAAGCCACTGCTTCGATGCCTGCCTGTGCCTCACTGGCAGGAGGAGTACCAGGCTGGGTGTGCATACCTATGGCTATGGGGCAGGGCTGCCATCAAGAGTAGTAGGAGTCGTCAAAGGTAGAGGTCAACTCTGTAGCAACATTCGTTTTCTCCACCCTCTTGCCGACAAAACCAGAAGCCGATCTTTGTCACGTAATGCACGGCGAACACGGCCGTCTGTTCGTGCAGTTCACGGTGGTCGTGCCGAGACAGGTGGCGAACCGACAAGTCCACGTGTCGGCCTGTCTCCGCTAATAGCTAGGAGTAGCCATTGTGAGTCACAGCCTCCTGAACCTACAGGGAGCAGGGTAAGGAACATGGAAGCATTTCTAGAGGGCTATATAATCTACAGGAGGAAAAATAATGGAAATGCTTGGTTGTTTCATACTTGAGCATGTTTTAGAAAACATTGAGAGTATTTTTGGTATATATAAAAAAGAGCTGGGCCAAAGAATCCTGTCCTTGAAAGATGGGGTTTACTGTTTCTATATGCAGGTAACAAAATCAAAGATGAAACAACCGCGTACTTTTGTCTTACAAAGCAAGGAAATAAAAGAATAGGATGCAGTCATGCATTCATGTGCATGCAGGAGCAACATGGACTGATGGATGAAGGGCAACTATAATTCTGGAACTTAAACTATTTGAACCGGAGCCCAATGAAAACATAACTAAATAGGTAGGAATGTGTGGTTCATATGCAGGGAACAGAATAGAAAAATGCCAACATATAAACAACTATTATAGGTAAACTACTTAACAATTGTATGGCCTGCAAACATGCATGATCCAAAATTTGCATCGTTGAACTCCAAGTGACCTGAAGAGCTTTGTTTTCGCAGAGAGCATCGGTGCTCTGTACATGGCAAAGTTTGTAACCGCAGGATGCATACTAATATTAGTAAACTGCATAGGTAAGGCAACGCAGTTGCAGAAGCAGAGTTTGTGACCTGTCAATCCTATGGGAGAACAGGGAGGGCCATATCTGTCGCTGTTGCCGCTGCAGGACCGAATGGTGATGTCAGATGATTTACTGATGGTTACTAACCAAAGATCTCTGCCCAGTTCGCAAGGAAATGCATGTATATTACCTTAGGAGCATTTCAGTGAACACATGGTGGCCGTCGGACACATCAACCTAGGAGAGAGGTGAAGGCGGGGAGGACGGCCGAGGAAGAGACGGAGCGTGATGCGAGGTGGGCAGCGACCGTCACCGTGCAAGGCAGCAACGGTGCACCGTCGACAGGGGTGGGACGCCAGCAGCGCTGGGGCAGGCCAATCGCGGCCGCTGCAACCGTCAGGGATGGGTAGCACCGTGCACTTGCCTGTATACGGCCATCGCCGTACGCCGTGGCTTGCTGCAGCGGCTACGGCGGGCCGCGCGTGCGTCTCCCGGCGGGCCTCGACGGCAGGGATGCCGTCGGGCCCAACGTGTGCAGCGCCTGGCACGCTGCCGGTCCGGGCGCGTGTAGGGCGTGAAAGAGGCCGCGCTCTGGGCTTGCCAGGCGTCGCACTGCACCGGCACCCTGGCTAGGGCTTGGCCGCGCTGTGCCCATGGTAGCGCGGAGAAGCATCGGACAGCCGAAGCCGGGAAGAGGGAGAGGGCGCGGCGCCGGTAGAGGCGGAGCGCGCCGCGATTCGGTGGCGGCAACAGCGAGCGGCGGAGTCGTAGAGGGTGAGGACAAGCTGTATAGAGTCGGTACAGTGAGCTATAAAGATCGAAAGGGAGATAACGAAGCCATGGCTAGAAAGATCGGAGTGCAGGCCACGGATCGCAAAACACGTGCGACATCGTGCGGCCATCAAAAGAGGACGATGTGGCTCACCGAGGGGTGTGTTTTGGTATACAGGAATAAAGGTTTAGGTAGATATCAACCGAATACTAGACAAATTAGATGACAGCAACAAAAAATTTACAGCATCGTTTCACATAAATATTATCTAGGACCATAAGAGGCAACATTAATTAATAAATAATAAAGCAACATATTATGGAGAGAACATAGATAACATGACATCATTGGTTCACCAAGCAAAGTAGTGATTCACTGGTTTACAGACCAAGCAAAAGAGCAAGTTCAACCAAGCAAAAGTAGCGGTCGGCGTCCTGCCGGTGGCGGTGGTGGTGTCCGGGCGGGTCTTCCTCTGGCTGGTGGCGGATGATGCTGTCCCGGTGTATCGGCGTCCGGCTGCTAGCGGGTGGTGCTGTCCGTTCTGTCGCAGAGGCGGCGACGGTGGCCGGCCCCGTGGGTGGACGCGTCGGCGACGGCGGCGGTGCCTGGCCCGCGGGTGCACGCAGCGCCGGCAGCGGCGGCGGCGCCCGGCCTGTTACTGGACGCGGCGACGGTTCCTGGCCCGCGAGTGGAGGCGGTGGCGACTGGCCACGCGAGGGCGTGCCTGCTCGTAGATCGGGATCGGGAGCTGTCTAGAGTTTGATTGGGTTCTCTCTCTCTCTCTCTCTCTTTTTGTTTTTTTTTTTTTTTTTTTTGTTTTTGCCTCGATCCGTTTGATGCGAAGTCGCTGCAGTCTCTTTCCCGGTCCTCTCGCTCGCTCACGTTTTCTTTTTTCTTTTTTTTTTTGTGCCGGTCGTGGCCTCGTGGTAGGCGGAGGGGCAAAATTGTTCACTTTCATTCTGTACACATGCAGTCTTATTGAACGTTACGCCACTCCGTTTGCTAATGGCAAATAAGGAAACAAATTACATGAACAGATGGCAGTTAAGGAAATAATACATATATATATATATATATATATATATATATATATATATATATATATATATATATAAAACGGTAATGGCAATTAAGGAAACAAAATACACTAATTGATGGCAGATAAGGAAAGCTGTATTTTTTTATGGCAATGAGGAAATGAGTATAATTTTTTATGGCAATGAGCAAATTTTCTCCAATATATTATCGGAAACGCTTCTTGAAGGGCGTCCGGACGCGAACGGATGCGCCGGACGCAACGCCACGCGCCCGACTCGACTGGTCACATGCCTGACTCCGCCTCCACGCGCTCAACTCTGGTTCGACCGCACAACCGGCCACAGCTCCTGCCTCCGTAATAAAAAAGGGGAAGGACCGCCTGCCTACTCGTTGCCGCTCCTCCCCGCATCCACGCTTCCTCGCCGAGCCACGCCCCGCCGCGCACTGCTGCCTCCGGCGACTCCCTTTCTCTTCTCTGGCTTCAGCACAGCGACGTCCTCGACATCAGCACGAGCTCCACACTGCTACTCAGGCGACCCCCCCTTCCTCTTCTGCGGCCAGCCACCCCTAGCCTCAACTCCGATGTGGGGCGTAGATCTGGCGCAGGGGCGCATGGCCCTGCTCCGGCATGGGACACACCTTCGATGGCTCCGTCCCCCACCCTGGTGGTGCTCCCCTCCCCCCCCCCCCCCCCCCCACTGGCATCCTCCCCCGTCGGGGAGCCCACAGTGCCCGCAGATCCGGCGGCATAGTGCTCGCCGCGCTATGCTCTCTCTCCCCCTCTCCTCTGTTGCAATTGTATATTTCAGTTGTTTCAAACGTTTTAGAGGTATGTTGCATTTCAAGCAAATTGATGTTTCAAAAGTAGATCGAAATGTTGCACATGTTACAGTGGCTACACAACTATGTTACAGGTTTTATATCCAGATGTTGCGTGTGTTTTGCAAATGGTTCTTCAGGTTTTTTTCAGTTATTTTCTTAAGTGTTTCACACATGTTTTTCGAGTATTTCAGTTGTTTCATATGTGTGTTGCAATTGTTTTGGCTTGATGTTTCAGAAACAGATCTAGGATTGCAGCTAGTGTTTCAGACGTCTGTTTTCATGTGTTTTATTTGCCTTCATACATATGTTGCAAATATTGTAACCGAATGTTTCAGAAGTAGATTTAGTGTTGTATCTCTATCCTCGCCTCCTCGTTCTCATTCCCCTTCCTCAGTAGTTCTGTCGTTGTGCGCCGTGCCCCATGCACCAACGACCCTATGCCACTATTGCTTGTGCCTCGCGTGGCGTCCAGTGGACGAATCTATGCTGGGAGTTGCTCGGTCTAGGCACCGTTGTACAGAGAGGAAGGGGAAGCCATGCTCGGAGTAGGAGGGGGGCGCCCATCGCGGTTGACTCTATCTTACCGCGTCGCCTACCGCTAGGGGATATTCGGTGCAGGGGCGCGCAACTGTCCAGACGTGGTTGGAGGCGTGCAGCTGTCCAGGCGTGGTCAGGTGCGGGCGTCCAGACGGTTAGCCCCGTCCGGACGTCCGGGCGGAAGTAAAGCCCATATATTATACATACACTACAGTACACCATGACCATGTCCAGCAAAATACCCAGCTTCGTCGCCCTGCACGATACACGACACAGCTGCTGCCGCCGCCGCTGCAAAACAAAGCAGCAAAACGAAACGCAGCACAAGGTCACAACACACCCCATAGACACAGCTCACCACGGCACGGGCTACTTTACTACTACACGGCCTTATAAATAAAGTCCTAATCATCATAAACAGCTGCTGCACGGCGCACCCCCATATTCCCAAAACATCGCCTGAACAGAACAGCTGCCGGCGACCGCCGCCGCATCGTCAGCCAGACCACCGACGAGGCGCTAGCTTGCGCGGCAAAGCAACGACTCAACCAACCAAAACACATGTCCACGCAGCAACGGCGGCGAATCAGCTGGTGAGCGACGAGAGCATTCCGCCGCCACTCTTGGTCGGCACCACCACCTCCCAGCCTGGGCCTTTCAGCGGGACAAGAGGTGCGGCGTTAGCGGCACCAGGTGGGCCCGAGAGGTCGCTCCGGTCCATCAGCTTCATGAGGTCCTCGTCGCTGATGTCAGTCTGGATCATCCTGTCTTCCTCGTCCTGCTCGTCCTTGAGAAGCGCCAGCAGCTCGCCCTCCTGGGTTCCAAGGCGAAGAAAGGATGCTCGTCAGCAAATTCATTTTGTAAACATTTATTATTATCTATAATATTATTATCATTTTGTGTTCTGCTACAATTATCTAGAATTAATCAATTATGCTAGATCAGCTTGGGACGCGTCTGAGATATTACATCTAAGACATTAGGCTTAGCTCTGTTTTGCTCGAACTGCCCCTTGCCGATCACCACATGCTCTAGCTTCAGTTTCCCAAAAGCTTTCTTAATGATCCGTCCCTGCAATGATGACATGATGAGTAAACCTAATCACTGAATGATTTTAAGCAAGGCAACAAGTTCGAACTCTGAAGATGGCGGATATCATCAAACCACACCTCAACAGAATGTGCTGTAGCCAGCCTATATACATGCACTGGGCGTGTTTGGCCGATCCGGTGGCATCGATCCATAGCCTGCAGATCCATCTGAGGATTCTGGAGTACAAAAAGCAAAAAGTCCAACGTGTTAGAAATATTATCATGTGTAACTGGGCGTACAAAAATAACCACAAGGCGAAGAGATACACATTTTATAATGACAGACTTTTTAGCAGATGCACATTATGTCCCATGGATTATCAAAAGAGAATTACCCAGTCACTGTCGTAGAGGATACAGGTATCAGCAGAGGTAAGGTTGATGCCAAGTCCACCAGCCCTTGTGCTCAGGAGGAAGATACGCATACTGCTATTCAAGTCATTGAATTCTGCTATCTGCCATAGGAAACAGAAGCAAACAAACCTGTGAGGAAATGGTAATAAAAGACAAACGTCAAGCACTTCAATGGAGCAAGATTGCTTCCCTCACTGAAGATGTACAAAAGTGTTGCAGAGCACATCTTATAATGACAATCTTATAGCTTTTAGAACAATGTTTGCTGTAACAAATAGCAAAATGCTTCCAAGCTGCATACATTACCACTGCACAAATCATGGTATAAATAGACTTGACAGTTCCACGGGGCGGGGGGAGGGGTGGATTGCTGATGACAACCCTCCAATACAACTTCAATAAACAGTGACATTAAGACTTGCAGTGTATTACAATGTATACTGTTTTGAGGCCTTGTTTGGATGCACATTTTATTCATCTCAATCCACATGTGTTGAAGTGGATTAGAGTGGAATTAAACTAAGTTCCATGCCAATCCACTCCAACACATGTGGATTGAAGTGAATACACATGCATCCACTCATGCAAACACTCATGGAAGTAACATGTGCAATACTAAAGGCCAAAAGTACATATCCAAGCTGCCAAGGAGAGTTAGACTTCCTGTCACATAGATGTTGTAAAGTAAAATAGTAATAACATACTGTCACGGACCAACACACTACCTGCCTCCTCCTTTCTTCCAATTTAACACTACCATCAATTCGGCAAACATCATAGCCTTTCGTATCAAGGTAATATTCAATAATGTCCAACACTTTTGTCCATTGCGAAAATACTAGAACCTACAAACAGAAATACAGTTGAAATGAAATATAAAAGTACCAGACCTGAACTAGCGTGTGCATATACGATACAAGGACTAGAGAAAATCATATACCTTGTGCTTTTGTGCAAGCAGGGAATTAAGTAACCTGTCAAAAAGTTGGAATTTACCACATTGTTCCAGGATCTTCTCAACAGGTGGATATAAACCTGCAAGATATAAAACAAAAAATCCACAGCACAAAGAGATCAGGAGAGAAGCACATAAAAGCAGCAGATAACAGTCAGCAATGAACAAAATGGGGCAAACCTGTTGAATCAACTTGAGATTCCAAAAGATCAGGATGGTTGCAATTCTTCCTCAGCTGAATCATTAGATTATTCAACCTTGCCTTAATGCCAGGTCTCCTCAGTACTGCAGTATGACAAAAAAAAAAAAAGAAAAAAAAAAGAAGAGGACAGCTTTGATTATTAACCTAGGAACATACTGGTGTACTGGATCACTACAAGTTTACAGAAATATGTGCGAATTATTATGACAGCATACCAACAGCTGATTCCATCTGCAGGTAGTTGTCAAATGTTTTTTCAACCAAGTGATGCTGGATTTGCTTCTGATGTTCAGTCATGTTGGCATAAATGATTATCTCTTTCTTTCGTGGAAGCATCTGTTCCACATCCTCCTTCATCCGCCTTAGAAGGAATGGACGCAAAATAGCATGAAGCTTTGAAACAACATGCAATCTTTTCTTTTCATCAGTTTCTTCATCTTTTTCTACATTTCCTTGCCCAGAAAAATCAAACCTTGAAAGAAGATAATTGTCAGCACAACAAAGGCAAGACAAATCAAATATAATGCATGGATATTTAAGAAAAATAGCCCACAAGTTATAGTGTCCAAATATATAAAACAGTTTAGAATTAAATAGAATACAACTGAGCAAATAATACAATATAAGCTACTGTTCAACAGAGATGACATATCCTGATATGCATCTAAAATATAAATCAGCAATACACATTATTTACTACTCCACATACTTGCATTCCAGCACATATAGACAGCAAACTTCACACTTAAGAAGGAAAGGAAGGACCTACAGTTTATAAAACAGTATTCCAGCTTCATAATACATTTAGGGCCCCTTTGGATAGGGGGAGGAATAAAGGATAGGAAAAGGAAAATGAAAGGAATCTATATCACGTCCTTCGCCAATCCTATGGAAAGAAACACAGGAAAGCTACCTTTGGTAGGAGTCAGGCAAAGGATAGGAACCGGCCGCCCATCTGCTCTGTTCGTAAGAAAAAAAAAAAAGCTTGCCCATCTGCTCGCCCCTCCCATTCTCGTCTCAGCGTCCTTTCTCTCTCTCTGCTTTACTCCGTACTCCACCAAAGCAGACCATGGCTGCTGGCCTGCTGCTCCACCGGCGATGCCTTGGCCGGACGGGAAGGGCGGCGGTGGCCAAGTGGATCTAGCTAGGGTGCTGGAGTGCAGACGGAGCCCGAGCCCGCCGTAGTTGACATCGACGATGTCTTCCTCCCTGGGCGACGCCGTCTCCTCGTGCCGTGGCCGCCGAGCCTCGCGTGCAGGAGCAGCGCGCGCGGCGCACGGGTCGCGGGGCCAGGGCGGTTCAGGGCGTCCGCAGCGGGGGCGCATAAGGTGAAGCTGGTCGGCCCCGATGGGTCCGAGAGCGAGCTGGAGGTGGGCGACACCGCCTCCTCGAGTCCTCGTGCGGCCGCCGGCATCGCAGCCTCGCCAGGCACGGGCGCGAGCGGCTCGCACCCAGCGTTTCCTCCGCCAATCCATGAGATCAGAGTGGATTTTTTTTTCCTGCGTTTTACTGTGCTGCTGTGAGAGATCGATTCCAAAGGAATCGAATCCTCCGTTTCACCTATGCGCTGCCAAAGGACGATGACATCAGCGAACTTGCAGGAATTGAATCCTTCGGTTTTCCTTTGGTTCACCCGTGAACCAAAGGGGGCCTTAGCCTCAAGAGTGTTTGTTTCATGAGTACCATAATCATTGTTCAATTACAGAATTTATGGATGCAATATATGGTGATGGAAATGATACTGCACTTCAGTAATTTCAACAAACCGTGATGCTTTAACGGTCCATGCTAAATTATCAAGATAAGATATGGAGTTATGGACCACTGGCAGAGAAAACCTAGATAAAAGTTGCCCCAATGCTACATTGGTAACTAACTTATGATTAGGACCTATATATCAGACATTTACACCTTAAGATGGCAATTGGCTATCGATGAACACTATATGCTTCTAGTATATATTGTATCGCACTTCAGTGATGAGTTGCAAGTACAAATTGAATAACATGAACAAAATATTGGGGCAAATAGGAAAGCGTGGGTGAACTATACCATGACTCAAATTCTTGATGTGACGAGAATATATCAGGCAAAATAAAGTTCAATAGTGACCAGAGCTCTGCTAGATTATTCTGCAGGGGTGTTCCAGTCAAAAGGAGCTTATTCTCCATTGGTATGCGCTTCAGCTCTCTCAATAATAGACACTTAGAATTTTTCAGCCGATGCCCCTGGAGAAAGAAATATGGAACTGAATTGTAAATACAAAAAAAAAAAAGGAAAAAACAAGAAAAGGGTGATAAGTTAGGGAATATGTTTTATCATCACCTCATCCACAACAACATACTTCCACTTATGGACAGCGAGAAATTTAGCATCAAACATGGCCATCTCATATGAAGTCACTACTATCGGAAAATCAGGGCCAACATTTTTGGGCATAAATTTTCTTCGGATCTCTGCACGGGCCGCCTTATCTCCATGATAGATGATACTAGCCAGAGATGGAGTAAACCTGAAATCAAGTGCAGTCGCATTAGAACATCACATATGGACAGTGAACAAAATGACTTGGATGATTACCTTGAGATTTCATTCACCCAGTTTGAGAGGGTGGACAGAGGAGCGATTATCAAGTATGGACCATGCATGCCTTTCCCTTTCAGATGAGCAAGAAATCCAATTGTTTGAATGGTTTTCCCAAGGCCCATTTGATCAGCCAGTATTCCACTTAGGCCATTCTGCCACAATGATATAAGCCACTTGACACCCTTTATCTGGTATGACTTCAACTTTCCACCAGTCAATAACGGCACAAGATTGGCCTGCTCTTTTTCCCACCTTTCTTCTTCTGAGAGAGTACAATCTTCCGCAAGACGATCTTCGCGAGATCTTGTAAGCATGGCAGCCACTGCTGTCTTCGCCTTCTTCTGCATAGCGATTTATTTTTTGCCGTTGTCAGAACTAACAAAAACTTAACATAATTGCTTGATCCATTAGAGCAATTATTGGTCAATCTTTTTTCCTTATATACTAACTTGAATAGACCCTCAGAAATATTTGAGTACAAGTTGCATAATCATATAGCCATTTGATCAGTAGATGACAATTGCCAACAACAAAAACAAACCATGGAACATTATCCTCATATCCCGACTCTTACTGAGGAATACAACTGGGTTCGAGCTTCACCCATCTTTGAACAATCTTTTCAACTAGAACTAATAATACTACATGATTAATAGCCAAACAAGGGCACACCTAAAATGATGAGCAGCAGCACCATACTAAGCATAATCCCAGCAGCATCAGATGCTTACTATTAGTGGAATCAAGATATGCAGACAGCATATAGTATTTTAGTAGGGTAGGTATGATAAAACTTGATGATCCAAAACTGCAGAAACACATGCAACAAAATACAGAAGATGGAGAACAATGTATGCAGCCTGCACTCACATCATTGTACTGCGGCTTTGCTTTCCTCTTCCGGCCACGCCCTTTCTTCTCTTCTACATGTGGCTCTTCGGCTTGAGTTTCAACACTTTCCTGTTTAACAACCAGGCAACATCACTATCGTCAGCAAAAGGACCAAAACAGTACAAGAATGAAAAACATATAAAATATCTTGTCAACATGCAGTGGGAGTTTTCATACTTCAGCAATTCGATCCATGTTCTCAAGTAGAAACTCCGAAAAGAGTTGCGTCTTTGACAGTAGTTCATCTAACTTGGTATACCGTGCCTCAGGATCAAAAGCAAGCCTTGCAGCCTCCTCCCTCTTCCTGGCTTCCTCTTCTTCCTGCGCCTTGAGCCGGGTGTCTTCAAGCTGCTCCTCCTCCTTTTTCATCGCTTCAGTGATGAGGGACGCATCGCCATTCTTGGCCTCCAGGTCAATTGGTAACGAATCCAAGATTCCATCAGCCGGCTCCTCATTCACAGGCTCAAACTTAACAGGGGAAGCATCCCAGTTCTTGCCAGGGATGGGGCTCGCGTCGGACATTGAGAGCGTCCCCATTGTGAGCAGCCAACTGTCCTGGAACAACTCGCTCGCTCACAGTAGGCAAGAGATCTCCTAGAACAAGAACGTCGTATGCTCAGATGGGTCCCTGGAAATGAATGGAATGGGAGGAATTAAAATGGCAGTTCCATTTCTCGCAGATAAGAAATTCGGCATTAACCCAACTCGACGAGAGTTACCAGGGATATGGATATTCAGATACACCTATCCAATGTCACTGCTCATCCTATCACAAAATATATACTATATATACTGCAAGGGGCTGTGGCTTTCGATTCCGCACTTATAAGCACACGGATTAGAAGATGCGGCCACCATGTTTGAAGTAACTGCAAGATAACTAAATGCTATTGCCACCGAACAGGTGGTGAACTGAAGGAACTAGATGTTATTTATTTATTTAAAAAATACAGAAAAGACAAACCGAGAACACACAGCACAAGCACATATGAACAGGAGATTTCAGCGAAGAGGAGGAGGTTGCGCTTTCCGGCACAATACCTCCGCGCAACGGCCCCAACAATGAAGGACCAAATCCAGTGTTGCCTACCAACACGTGATTGGTCCAACCGGGGGAAGGGGGATGCACTTGCTCTCGGTCGAGATTATTAGGGGGGGTTAGGGTTCATACAGAAACGGAGGAGCACCATTTGTGCGGATTCCGACAGCGAACAAGAGAGGTGGGTACGAGCGGGGAGGTCGCAGGGGAGCGTACCTTACATACGCCGTCGGCCCGTCGGCGCCCTCCGGCTCCGACTCCGACCGTGGCGAGCAAAGGAGGGAGAGAGAGAGCGAGCGCGGGTCAGTGGGGCCAGTGGCGGTTCGAGCCACCAGCGGGATGGGAAATGGGGAATGCGGGACTGGCGGGGTCTAGGGTTTTGTTTGGCGACCCGGCGCGGGGGCAAAAGAGGCGGGAGGTTGCGAATTGGGAGGGAGCAACGGCTGCACGGAACTGAGCCGTCAGACGGCCGTTCCTTTCCCATTCTATCTGAATCAGGTGTTCCGGCCCATCTGGTGTCCGGGCCAAATTTTGGGCCCATCGAAGCCCGATATTGGGAAGATGCTGCTCTACATCAGTCCTACTAGGAGAGTCTTTCTTTTTAAAAAAAAGTTCATTTTACCTCCCTCAACTATATAGTTAAACTTCGTTTTTCCTCTTTAAACTCTAAAACCAGGTAAACCACCTTATGAACTTTTAAAACCCGTTCGTGACCCGATTGTAAACAGTTTTGAAGGCGATTTTATTTATTTGTTTCAACTGAGTTTTTTAAAAATAATATTAAAATAGAAAATCCAATTTTATTGGACTCCATAGAAAAATCATAATTATTTGCCATGAAAAATAATTATATCAGTGTTCTAAGAACAGGGCAGGTGGAGTATCTGCCAAAAGTTGAGAACAGTGATTGTAGCTTAAATACATTTTTGGCACATAATTGAGCCCTAAGAACGAGTACTACCTCTACCCACACCCCCCCCCCCCCCCCCAAAAAAAAAATACAACTGCGTGCGTGTGCCAACTAAAGTGCTCCACGTTTGGTCAAGTTTCTGATGAATAGTATTTATATTTGTGGCTTCAAATTAGTTTATTAAAAAAACATTTCATAACCGATCTAATGATATTTATTTGATATCATAAATATTAATAGTTTTATTTATAATTATTCAAATTTAAGATATCAAAACAAGACACGTGTTAGAATTGTATATTTTTCTAAGAACAAAGGGAGTAACTCGGAGCTACAGTTATATTTTTTTCTAGTACACACGCATAGAACTGTATTAGGTTATTAGGAAAACATAAGAAGATGGGTCGCTCAAGCTCAGCACAAAAAGGAGCTTGGAACATCTAAGAGTCTGTTTGGTAAGATTTCAGAGCCCAACTTCAGAGCCCAACTTCAGGCTAAAACTGGCTCCAGCTAGCCAAACACCATAACTCGAGAGCAGCCTAGCTTCATGGAGTAGTTCATTTTTCTGAAACACCTCGTTCCTAATACAAAAAAAAACTCCAAATTTGACCTTGACAAGGAGTTTTGACACACTCTAGACAAAAATAGGTCTAGAGTTAGCTCCACACAGAGTTCTGGAATAGAGCTATTCTATCTGAAGTTGGAGTCATCCCAAACAAGACAAAGTCCTAAGACCACCCCCAGTGGCGTTCGCTATATCATCCTGGAGGATGATATAGTGGACGGAACGCCCGCAGCGGCGTCCGGCAAAGCGCCAGCTGGGCCGGTAAAAGATCTGGACTCCGGTAAACCAAGCGGGATACAGGGCATCTGCTACGTCCCTCGCCGGCCCCACCACGCCACGCGCCGGAGGGAACAGGGAGGGGGCCACGTCCGCCGCCGGCGGAGGGAGCAGGGAGGGGGTCTCGCTGACGCCGGAGGGAGCTCCGCCCCTGCCCCGCCGCCTTCATCCTCGACGGCCACCGGAGGTCCGGCTGCCCCGCCCCGCCTCCGCCCCGCTCCATCCTCGACGGCAGCCGGAGGAGCGCGCCCGCGCCGAGCTCGTCGGCGCGCGAGCTCCGCCGGCCCGGCCCCGAGCACCTCCGCGCCGAGCTCGCCTTCGTGCGAGCTCCGCCAGCCGAGGCCCGCCGTGGAGGTGCGCTGGTCCCGGCCGTGGAGGCGGCGGAGAGAGGCGAGGTGGGGAGGAGAGAGGAGAGAGGAGAGAGGCGAGGTGGGAAGGAGAGAATCTGGGTGGGAGAGAGAGAATGGGAGAGAGGGGTTTTTAATAACAGGGGCCGACAAGTGGACCCCATAGTGGATAGAGGATGATATAGAGGATGGATGGGTACGGGAGAAAGTGATATAGAGAAGAGAATCTCGATGAACAGGATGTAATATTTCTTTTAGAGGATAGATTTAGAGAATGACGAGTGCAGATGGCCTAATGTACCACCTAATTTCGCAGTTGACCCGATCCCTACTGCACCGGTAGCGAGTTACAAAAGAAGTACACTGGCACTGCCGACTTGATCGACGGGACCGGCCGGGACGGGTGTTTGTAGTAGTAGTAGGGACATGCATATCGCGTACGTACTTGCGTTGCCGCAAAAGAAATTAAAGCACGGGCGCACCACACCGGCCCCGGAACCCTCCCTGAAGGCTGAAGCGTCGTCGTCGCCATGTACTGCAACTGATCGGAGTCGCGGAGCGGACCCTTCCGGAGACGCGTGTCGGGCCGGAGCGGCACCTGGAAATAAAGCCGAAAGTGGGGAAAGGCCAGGAGGCAGCCAGCCGGGGCGGATCCGACCTCCGGGGAACGCAGCGCCACACGTAGAATACACGCACGAGCTGCTGGCCCCTCCTGGCTGCCTTTTATAATTTCTGCAGGGCCATGGAGCGTCGTCGTCGTCGACTACCGGTGGTCGGCAGTCGCGCGTGTCGACGTCACCGCATCTGTTTCACCCAGGTGTTAGCTGTAGGTATGCAGGCACGCACGCAGCAGAAAAAGGCGAAAAGACGATGGCATGGAACAGGTGCGGAATGCAGAGTTTCTTATCCCTGCAATGCAAGCAAGCAAACGTTTCTACCAGGACAAGTGAAAGAACAAATTACATTGGATGAGCTGGGCACACGCACGCACACCGTGTCCACGCGGCGCAATATAAACATCAGCAGAGGCAGAGCCCTGCCTATTTTTCTGCGAAGATTTTGCAAAGCTCGGATTCAGTGAAAAGAGCAAGGGTTTTTTCCCAGTGAAAAAAACTGTGCCAGAATTAACTGAACGGAGCTAGTGGATTTAGGACAAAATTAACGACCTATCTGATCAGTCCGTCTCTCTCTCACGCAATTCCACGAGCTGAATTTATTGGTTGGTCATTTGCTATCTGCGTCGTATACACACACATACACGCATGCATGATGATTGATCACACTACACCATGAAATGGTTGGTCATTCTCAGGCAGTCCTAAAATACCATACATATAAGATTTTTTTTTTTCCTTGTATCACAGTGCAGTCGTCGGACCATGCACATCTTTCGGCGCTAGGGGTGAGCTGATCGAAACTGCCTTGGGAGTGCCTCCATGCATGGAGTTCATCCGACCCAACCAGGGTATGGCCACGTAGCTTTGCATCAGCCTTTATATTTCGAAGAAAGAAGATCGAAATCAGGCAAAACCAAATCCCCAAAGGACCAAAGGGCCAATAAAATACACACAGATACTCGATCGAGGGAAAGCTCCAACTAATATTCTCAAATAATTCCGCTCTCTTTTTCGTAATCAAGCACTAGTTTTAGTTGACGAGATGAGGAAATAGTACAAGTAGCCAAAGATTCGAGATCGCCTTTCTTCGTCCTTCCTGTCTCCTTCTTCAGCTCAACATCAGCTGATCAGCATCATCAGCTGCGTGCTATTCTTTTTTATTTTCACCTGACTTAGTAGGTCTAATTCGTCCACGTGGCGAGCGGCCATGCATGCTTCCAACCCGGTGCCATAGCTCCATCGGGCAACAGGGCACGCGGTACCAGCGCTTAGCTTTTGAGCAGGCCCTCCAATCAAGCCAGCCAAGTGTCGAGAGGTAGACGAAAGCGAAGTCGACGCTAGCTAGTCCACTCGCGGTTGGTCGGTGTGAGCCTGCGAGGAGAATCGCAGGAGCTGTCAGCGTCAGAGTGTCACTGTCACTGGCGAGAGTGGTGGCGAGCCTCGCCCTCGCTCGCCTATAAATTTCGGAATCAGCTCCATCGGATTCTTCCTCGTCCTCCCTGTAGCTGTAGCTGTAGCTGGTGACACGAACTGACAGCATCGACGTCCGCACGCTTGCCGCCGCAAATGCTGTCCCTCGACGAGGCCATGCGGCTTGACCTCGACTTCGCCGCCGGCCTGCCGCCGCTGCTGCCTGACATGGACACTATGGACTTGGACTTCCAAGATTTCCATTTCGATCTCGACGCCGTGGCGACAAGCGATGATGCCCATTTCGACGCCGCGGCGGCGACAGGCGGCGCTGCTGCTGCTGATTTCGACTTCGACACCACGACGACAGCGTCCGGCGCTGGCGGAACTTCGTGCGGCACGTCGTCGTCGCCCGTGGGCGCCGCGTCGGCGACGACGACGCCGCCTTCGGATGGCATTTTCGCCTCCGCCGACTACGAGCAGGAGGAGCGGCTGCGGCGGCTGAAGCGCAAGGTATCGAACCGGGAGTCGGCGCGGCGGTCGCGCGCGCGGCAGCGGCAGCGGGCGGATGAGCTCGGGCGCGCGGCGGATGCGCTCCGCGAGGAGCGGCGCGCGCTGGCGGCGAGGGCGGGCGCCTCGGCGGCGCGCGCGATGGCGGTCCGCCTCGACAACGCGCGGCTCCAGGCGGAGGCCCGCGCGCTCCGGCGCCGGCTCGGCGACGCGCAGAGGCAGGCCGTGCTGCTGATCGCGCTGGCACGGGCGCGGCGGGCCGAGGCGGGGGCGGTTGTGGCTGTGCCGCCGCCGCCGCAGCAGCAGCAGGTCGCTGGTGTCGTCGCGGCCGGGACGATGGTGACGTGGTGACACGGAGGATAAAGAAATGGGGACGGACACGTGTCATTGCTGTGCTGCATGAGTTTTTTTTTTTTTTGCCTCTGCTGTTGTTGTTAAACGACATGATATCACGAATTCACGTGCCCGATCCTGTCTTGCTGTGCTCAAATAATTGCAGTCTTTTTTGCAAAGCGATAGGAACAGTTTTCAAATTGAAGAGCCAAACTTTCCTCTTGCTTTGGTTGCTCTCCTTCAGTCCTTCCTCAGACTCGAATCAGCAGTAGCCCTGCTAACGGGTCGAGGCGAAACGGGTCTTTTGGGACGGGTTCTAATATGGAGTGTGTTTGCATGGGGGCAAATGGGTTTTCTTGTCTCGTGGGTCGGGGCGGGTTGGGTTGACAGCTGAAGCGGGTTGGAACGGGTTATGTCCTTCGCATCGGGTGACTCCCCATCTCAAGCACGGGACTCTCTCCTCAATCCCCATCGGGTGGCAGCCGCCGAGCCCGCCGCCGCCATCGTCTCCGCCGCCGAGCCTCCGCTCCAGCGAGTCCTCCACCGCCGGAAGCAGATCCAGGTGCCTCTCCTCTAGATCCACTTCCCCATCTTCTCTTTTGTGCCATCTCCTTCTCCTTCCCCTCTCTTGCTGTTTCTTGGCCTCGTTCTCGGACGTCAGGCTCCGCATGAGGTGTGGGGCAGCCGCCGCTTGATGCCAGCCCGGCCTGCAGCGAGCTCCGCGCGCACGAGTGGTAATCCAGCCGGACTCGATCGCTTGTTGCCAGCGCTAGCTCTATCGGCGACTGTCCCCTCGGGCACGTGCGAGGCCACGCTTACTTGGGAGGCTCGGCTACCTGCCTGGGTCCTTCATGCACTTCCTAAAACAAATCAGACCCACACAAGATTGTTAATTAGGCACGAACACATACACACATAGTAATGTCTTATTGCATTCAATAGCTCTGTTCGAACAGATATTGTATTGAATCAGTAGTGTTGAACACTAGTTTGTTTTTAATGGTTTTTTTGACTGGTAATTGATATTTGAATCATTAGTTTTAGCTCTCTAAGGAATGTACCAGGAAGTGAAATTAATTTATTTTTGGTTTGGTTTCTGACTTACATAAAGTTACTTATCTGTCGGATTGCCTGCAGTTTGAAGCTTTATTTATTGGACTATGTCTGCATGAAAAAGTTATAGCACCAGAGTTAAGTCACCACAAGAGACAATGGGTTAGTACCTGAAATTATATTGTCATCAGTTCACGGTTTAGGATTGTGATTGCGCCATGCTAATTAAATGCCATTTATTTATGAAACAGAAATTTGTAGTCTTCCTTCAGAAGCATCTGGAGCTAGTGATAGCACCAACGACAGTTCATCACAGACGCCGATTAGAAGATCCAAGGTTTGGGAGCATTTTGAGGCAGAGCTGGTTGATGTGGATGGTGTCATGAAGGCAGTGTGCAAATGTTGTAGAGCAAAGTTGACTACAAGCAGCAAATCAGGTACAAATAGCCACCTAAAACACATTGCTGAGTATTGCTAAAAAATCAGTATCGAAGATAGAAAAATGTTTCTTGCTACATTTAAGAGGCGTCCTTTAGAAGGACCATTCACCTTCGATCCACAAAAGAGTCGTGAACTGATGATAACATGGTGCATTAGGGCTGAGGTTCCATTCAATAAATTTGATGATGATAGTTTTGAACCATGGATCCAGTCATTGCAACCTACTTTTAATTGCATAGGGCGTCAAACAATTCGTAACGATTGTGTCTCAAAGTTTGAGAGAATGAAAAGTGATTTGAGAACTGAAATTCAGAGCACTAATTCTCGCATATGCTTCACGTCTGATATCTGGACATCAAACCAAAAGTTAGGATATCTTTGCTTGACTGCCCACTATATTGATCCAAACTTTGTGTTGAAGAAAAAGATTATTGCTTTGAAAGTTGTCAAGTATCCACATGATGGTTTAGCAATTCATGAAACTATTACAACATGTTTGATAGATTATGGAATAAAGGAAAAGATGTTCACTATCACTCTTGACAATGCTTTCAATAACAAAACAGCTTGTGATCTTTTGCAAGAGAGTGGGAAGGCTGATTTGTTCTTTGATGGTCAACACCTTCTTGTTAGGTGTTGTGCCCACGTACTAAACATTCTTGTTCAAGATGGTATAGATGTTGCTAATAAAATTATAGAGAAGATAAGAGATCTAGTTAGGCATATAAATTCATCACCATCACGGATCCAAGCTTTCAATGAGATAGCTGAAAGGAAATGCTTTCCTAGAAAGGCTGGTTTAGTGTTTGATGTGCCAAACCGGTGGAACTCAACACATGACATGATTCTTGAGGCACTGAAGTATAAAATTGTTCTAAAGAGATATGCCAATGCACAACAGCAACCCGTCCCGGATGATGATGAATGGAGCAAAGTTGAAGGTGTGGGTGAGTTCCTTGGGGCTTTTGAAGATGCTACAAGGTCATTCTCAGCCGATAGGTATCCTACGTCACACCTTTTCTTAGACAATGTGCTGTGTATCCATCAAGCTTTAAGAAGTCAACAGTGGCATGCTGATCAGGTAATACAAGATTTGGCTAAGGCAATCGATAGAAAATTTGACAAGTACTGGGATGGTAAGTACAACATGGCTCTTGTTATATGCACTGTACTTGATCCAAGGAAGAAACTTGATTACCTTGCTTTCTTTTATGATAAAGTAAGCCGAAACTATGTTGCCATGCAAGAAAGCATAGAGTTGGCTAAGGATTGGTTGACCAAGTACTTCAAAATATATGAAGCTGAACTTAGAAGAGATGATACAAGTATAGTGTTTCAAGCTAGTGTGTCTAGGAGCTTGTTAGGTTCACCTGTGTTGGTTCTTGGCAAAAGAAGGCTGGAACAAGAATTTGCTCAGTTTAGCTCTCAGAGAAGAGGGACTAGTATTGACAAGTCTGAACTAGATACATATCTAGAAGAAGCCCTTGTGAGGGAAGATGAGAATTTTGAGATTTTGAGTTGGTGGAAAACAAACTCAAATAAATATCCTGTGTTATCGCTTATGGCAAGAGACTTTCTAGCCATACCTCTTAGCACTGTGTCTTCAGAATCTGCATTTAGTTTGGGAGGTCGAATTCTCAGTGACAACCGAAGCTCGATGACTCCACAAACACTTGAAGCATTGGTTTGCTGCAAAGACTGGCATTACAAGTACTAATGAAGGTATTTTTTCTATCAACCGGCTGCTAAGCATCTCTAAGTTCTTGCTGGCTGTTAAGTTATAGAAAATAGAATTATTAGGAATTTCTTACTGAATTGCTTCTTGTGCAGGCTCATTGTATTCCCTAGTGTTTTTGCTTGATGGAGTATCGGTTAGCAGGAGCTACTACTGAATTGCTTCTAGAGTTATAGTTATCTGAAATGCTTCTAGTTATTTGGTACTGACGTACTGTGAAGCTAGACAGTTGTTGATATGTTTCTGTTCCTGAAACCATGTACTTTCAGAGTTTCAGTATGTTGTGCTCAGACTGAAATATCTCTTCTAGAATGATGTATCTTGTTTTGTGTCTGCAGCTTTCTGTGATTAGTAGTGATGCAATGAGCATGTTTCTGTTAAATTAAAATTTAACTCGTGAAATGCGATCATCTTGTGTGTGTGTGTTGTGAACATGCACGTTTATGTTAAATTTGATCGAGCATGCATGTTTATTTATTTTGAGCACATATCTCTCTTTTTATGTTTCTTATATGGAGAACTGACACGTTTATGTTAGTTTTATTTTGAACACATATCCGATCAAGCATGCATGTTTTAATCTGCTGAATAATGCTACTCATGGCTCATGGGTTCTAACTTTGCTTACTTTAGTTCAATTCAAAGTAATATTATTTCCCTCTGACCGTGCAGCGGCAGTTGTGCCTCACGTGGAACCTGTAGTGCTGTATGTGACGCACACCTGAGTGGCGGGGCGGGTTAGGACGGGTTGTATGTTTTATTTTTTTTTGGATGGGGTTGGGTCGGGGGATCAGCCTGATACTCCGTGGGTCAGGGCGGGGTCGGGGTGGGTCCAGCCCCATTAGCAGGGCTAATCAGCAGCAACCGCCACCAGCAATCCACCACTTTTAGAGGAGTGCATCAGACCCATTCGCCATTCTTATCGTGATTGGTCAGTCTCAGTTCCAAACAGGGTTTCAGGGTCAGGCTCAGTTCGTCGTCTTCCACCAAGGACGGTGCCGGCACGGGCACGGGCACGGGCACTGGCACTGGCAGGCAGCATGTGGGCGTGGCCGGTGCACGCGTCCATCAAAGCCGGCAATGGCAGCGGCGGCGTCGTCCGCGGTAGGGAGGAGGAGCGGCTGCGGGCTTGCGGCGGTTGAAGCGCCGGCCGGGCGGCCGGCAGTCGGCAGCGGGAAAAAGCCGCGGAGGCACGAGCCCCGTCTCGTTCACACGGCGTCGGTGCGATGACACTTGGGCCGTACCATGGGCCGCGGCCCAGAACACAAGCTAGCTAGGGTTTCATTCACCACTCGGTCGCTCGACCCCAATATAAAAGGGAGGGACCCCGGCGCTTCCATCGCCACGCTGCGCAGCCGCCGCTCCCCTCGTTGGCTCCTCCTCTCGACCGCCGGCCACCATAGATCGATCTGAACGGCCTTCCTTCTCGTTTCTTCGATCAGCTGTTTCTGGTTTCTTTTCTCTCGCTGCTGTTTATTTGTGAACTGGCTGGGTGACGCGTGATTTTTTTTTATTTTTTTTGGTGTCGTTGTTTCCTGGGAGCACTGTCCCAATGGCCGGCCGCCGTTCGCCGTCGGCGGATCCCGGTCTCCGTCTGTGCGAGGCTCCCTAGACGCAAGCCGGTGGCGCTTTAGAGCCCTCGTCCGTTTGATACGCAGTCGGATGCTGGGTTACGCTCGCCTCCAAATCGCGTTCCTTTGCTTTGCTTTGCTTTCGTCAGATCTGGATTTCACTCTTGTGTTTTATTACTGCTCGCCGTGATTCCTAATTTGGTAAAATAAAAAAAAATGCGATGACGGAGATGCAGTTGTGCAGTGCAGTGATTATAAAAACATTCCTCGTCCTGATGGGAGGTCCCCCGTGATCGACTCCTATACACCCATAGAATCTGAGCACTGCACGTCATCTCTATGTCCACTATTTTGCTCTTATTGTTTTACACTGTTTTTCTCTTTGTCAAAAAGATATTTTGGTTGAATGTGGATTATTGGATTTTTTTAAAAAACTAATAGAATGATTGAAGTGCCTAGTGAATGTTTCTGCTGTCCAGTTCGGTGACCTAATAAGAAACTGATTTTTTAACAATTCGTCTAAATAAATAAAAACAATTTGGAATTTATAAAACGTAACTTGTACTATCTAAGACTCATTGGCACTGTTCGCCTTTACTCGAATATGAATGTATCTTACAAATAAAAAAGGTTTTACTTTAAACTTTTTTTTTGACATGGGCCCTAAATAGGGATCAATCATGCTATTAGTCTAACAGAAGCAAATGCTCCTGATGATGTCTTGCGCAGCTGCAATGCTTCTGGAAGTTCGACGCTAAGGAGGATGCTGGTTTGCTTGATGGTGTCTTGAGGTGACGCGTGGTTTCTGGTGTCGTTATTTTCCGGGGAGCACTGTCCCAATGGCCGGCCGCCGTTCGCCGTCGGCGGATCCCGGTCTCCGTCTGTGCGAGGCTCCCGAGACGCAAGCCGGTGGCGCTTTAGAGCCCTCGTCCGTTTGATACGCAGTCGGATGCTGGGTTACGCTCGCCTCCATATCCTCCCCCTCGTTTGCGTTGCTTTGCTTTGCTTCGCTTTCGTCAGATCCGGAGTTTTGTTGCTGCTCGTCCTGATTTCTTGAATTGGTAAATTAAAAATAGGATTGATGGAGATGCTGTTGTGCGGTGCAGTGATTATAAAAACATTCCTCGTCCTGATGGGAGATCCCCCGTGATCGACTCCTATACACCCATAGAATCTGAGCACTGCACGTCATCTCTACGTCGACTATTTTGCTCTTATTGTTCTACACTTTTTCGTTTTTTTGAATTAGATTTCAGTTGAATTTGAATTACTGGATTATTTTTAAATTAATTAAACGATTTGCCCAGTAAATTTTTCTGCTGTCCAGTTCAGTGACCAAATAAGAAACTGATTTTTAACAATCCGTCTAAATAAATAAAATCAATTTGGAATTTATAAAAACGTACACTAACTTGTATCTGAGACGCATCAGCACTGTTGGCCTTTACTCGAATATGAATATATCTTAAAAATAAATAAGTATTTCTTTAGACATGTACTTCTGGGTTGGCATTGATTAGCATAACTTTGTGTATTCAATAAATATACGGGAGTTATACGTATATTGCATCACCAGCTTCCAACCGCTCGGCTTGTTCCACTCTTGGCCTGTGTGGAACACGTTGGGCTCTGTCCTGTGTGGAACACATTGGGCCTAGTAACCGTGCATATGTAGTCTATTTTCATGCATAGAGTAAAAGAATTCGTTCCAAAATTGTGAGCGCCACCAGATTTAATCTGGACGGTAGAGAGGTCGAAAGGTAGGCCATGACTTGCTAGAGCTATGACACCGAAGCCACATTCCTTGTTCACCTTCGATGACAATTGACCCTAGAGGCCCGTTTGGATTTATCTGGATTGCACATCCTGCGGCCTAAGGAAGGAGTGACTTGGATGATGCAGTCTGGTTCGTGAGGTCCATAGAAATGTTTTTCCATCTCAGCCAGGTCAGCTGCTCTCTAGAAGAGATGATCCCTGTTTGGCTGCTTGGATTGTAGGGTTGGCTGGCTAATTGTTCTGAGAGAAAAACACTGCTGAACGACTGGCTTCAAGGGAACAGAGTGATCTGTTTTCTTTTCCAGCTCCCGTGAGTATCCTGTGATCTCTGGGTTCTGGAAAATCTGAACACGTAATATGACCTGGAACTAGGATTCTAAAGCAAATGGAGGTCTGGTATGCTGGATTATTCGAATTTGCTACTGAAGCCCAAACCTTCTTCTCAATGGAGAAGAACGGTCCAATACTGTACAGCCAGCTTTCAATGAGAATTCAAAGCCCATGTATACTCAGACGACAGTAATTTGTGATGTAAACCAGGCATGATTCGTTTCATAGTTTACAATTTAAAGCTTCTCTCTGAAAAAAGAGAAGGCTGATTATTAATGCCAAATAATCATCTGGTGAGCTATCAATCATCCCGGACTCATTTATCATGCAAATTATACTGCCCGTCTGACAAATATATGCTTCAACTCCCAGTCCCGGAGCAGCCAGATCCCACGACAGGTGCTTAAATGATGGAAAGTAAAGATCTCCCTGTTAACTACTGTCACCACCTGTTTACCAAAACATGTAAACCGACGTCAACACTGAATGTAAATGTTAAATATTCAGGAAAGGACAAGGACAGAAACTCCACACAATCTAATCCCATGTAGCCGAATGGAGCATTAACCAAACAACAACTGACCACTGACATAAGCCAGAAATATTTAGTTGAATTAATAGTTTTCCTAAATTTCTCTTGGTTCATTTTCATTCTACGACTCTTGCTCTGAAATCAGGTCTACTTGATACGGATGAATTTTGGCTCCATCCTAGACCAGACAAATTCCAACAAAAAAAAAAAAAGAGCTAAACGGGGCCTAATTAGGACGACTAAATGAACTTTCCAAAATAATTTAGACACTAACCGGGTCGTCTAAATGAACTTGCCCGGTAAGCCTTTACCTCTCTCCATCCTCCATGTTGCACCTCCCTCTACGGCGACGCGGCCCACCACGGTGGCTGAGCCTTCCTCCATGGCGGCGGCGAGGCCCTCCACAGTGGCCCGATGATAGCGAGATGAGAGAGCGCTGAACTTGACATTCCTCTGTAGCGATTTCAGCAGTGGGGATGTGGATGCTATTTTGTATTTTAGGATCGACAACGCTACATTTGGAGTCCAGGTGCACATACAGGAGCGGTGCACATAGCCTAAGACTCGTTAGCACTGTTGGCCTTTACTGAATAACCATTGGCCTTTACTCGAATAATAATGTATTTTAAAAATAAAAAAATACTAGTTTTTAAACTTTATTTTTAGGCATGTAATAGTGGATTGGCATTGATTAGAAAAACTGATGCGTATTTAATAAATATAAGGGAGTTACGAAGAACATATTTTGAGATTTTGAAATGCATATTGCATTTGTTTTTGAACTTATGTATATTGCATCACTTGCTTCCAATAGGTAACTTTGCCCAATCAAATATCCTTTGGGCTTGGCCCACTCTAGGCCTGCGTGGAACCCGTTGGGTTGAGTCACCCTCTTCTTGTTCATCTTTGCTGACATTTTAAGACGTGGTGAGAGTCCCATATTTGATATCTTCGGTTACTAATCTGGCACGTGTTGATCCTGTCGATCGATGATTCTTCACGAACTGAGTTAGCTTCGTAGGTGGACACCATGAGATGGTGTTTGTTTTCCCGCTCTTATGAGTATCTTTTGATCTGTGGCTTTTGATAAATCTGAACACATTAGATGCCACTAAAGCCAAAATCTTTATATAAGGATCCACTCATTTGAGCTATTTTTAGCTTTCAGCTAGTCATAGAATAGTATTTTTCCCTCACAACAAATTAGCCGTACAATCATCCCAGTCATACAATCTAGCCAGCCGAACAGATCCGAACAGTCAATACTGTAGTTCCAACTTACTCCCTCCATACAAAAAAAACTTGACGTCTTAGACCAACACGCCATTTCCACTAAACGTGACGTCCTGAGCAAGCGGCAATACCTTGACGCGATTGCCACTAGCCGCCTGTATGCGTGCGTGTGCTCTCCTCGTTCATCACCCGCCGCCAAAATGCTCCGCGCGCGGCAAGCTAAAGCAAGATGTGGCTGCCAGGGATGGAACTGTGCTCGCAGCACTCAAGCCTCCACGCACTAACCAGTTAACCTGGTTTCCTTTCTCGTATAGAGAGCGGCCACGCACTGACTTCGCTCTGGCCGGCGAGTGCCACTTTGTGAAAGTAGGACGCAGTTTCTTGGTCCGACGGCCGTGGAAGCTTGAGCATAGGACTATCTCTCTAGAGTACGACGAATAGTAGTAGTTCGCGGGAAACCTGGTTTGAAGGCGTCAGAAGTGTGCGTTTAGTTCTATGGTGGCCATCGGATTGAGTCCGACGTTTCTGCTCTCTGGAACCTCTCTGCAGAGCGTCGGACTCTAGCAAGCTTTAGTCCGGTGGCTCGTTTGTTCTCGTCGAACGAGTGTTGTCCGATGGTGAGAAGTTGGCGCGAGAAAGTGACCATTGTGACTCAACAGCTCCCTTCAAATCCCTGAGACACGTGGCACAAATTAGGAGCGTCGGTCTCAAAAGTTTGGTCCAATGTTAGAGTCCGACAACACGAAAAGTGCTCTAACGGCTATTTCATTGGAGGTAATGGCTAGGGGCTCACTTGTGGGTATTAATAAAAGGTCACCAGGCACTTGGTGACTCTCTTGCACATTTGGATCATTGACATACACATTATGAGCATTCCCTAGGCCTCCCACTCACCCACTTGAGCTTGCTTTGATAATTCATTGAGTTGAGCGATTCTCAAGTGTTTCATTGCTTAGTGAGTTGCATTTTAGAGCACTTGAGAGCAAGCCACTGTAGATTTCTCATTTTCTTGAGACATTGCCGTGTCCCTAGACGGCTTGGAGGATTTGGAGCCAGTGTGATATTGGTTGGTGATTGTCCAAGTCCAAACAGGTGTTCTTGTGAGGGGTTTTGCGGTTGTTCCCCGGCGGAGAGCCAAAATCGACGGTTAGTAAAGGTCAGTGGTAAGAAACCACTTCTCTTGTGTTGGTGAACGACACTCTTTGAGGGTTGGCTTGTGAGGCCTAGCTCATGAGCCACTAAGGAAGACCGGTGCCACAACAAGGAGTAGTTTGACTGCGATCAAGTGAACCTTTGTAAAAAATCGAGTGTCTCTTTCTTCTCCACCATCGAGTGGATGATATTGGTCTTCTTGGTGTCCCCCATGATTGGTCTTCTTGCTTGGTGATTGGCTCTGCATCAAATTAGAATTCTCTTACTCGGTGATTGGTTCTACACGGCAAGCGGACTTCACTTCATCAACTCCTTTGGTATAACCCTCTCGATCCTCACTCTTTGCGTATTCTTTCTTGTCTAATTAGGTGATTCCTTAGGTTCGAGGAGTCATCCATTGCGTAGTATTGAGCACTTAGGATCGGAGTGCTTGGTCGGTTCGATTGTGTGCATAAATTGTGTATAATTGTTGTAGGTGGCTTGCAAAGAGTAGCATAGAACTAGAGCATTGCTTCGCCATGTTCTTGTTTAACCCGTTGATCTAGTGTTTTACAAGAAGTTTTAATAGGTTATTCACCCCCCTTTAGCTTTTGGGACCTTTCACATCCCCACAATCTGGCCCATCTCTACCTCCCCTAAATCCCTTCCTTCGAAAGCCACCGGAATTATTGCTAGTGGTGGCGGCGGTGCGGTTGCCGGAGTTAAGGTTGGTGCGGTCGCAGAAGTTTTGAGGTCCTAAGTCTTCCGCTCTCGAGCTCGTACTGCATCCTACCGTCTCTGGCTCGAGCTTCTCCATCTCCGACGCGAGCTGCTACGGTAACCTTGGCCATGGATCGAATCGACACTGCCGGGTGCAGGTACACGAGCGCCCTACATCAGAAGGCCGAGCGGTGGACGCCGTGCATCGAACGACAAGCAAGGTGTGTCATGTGTGTGCCGTAGCACCAGGGCGTGCGCGCTGGTTTATTAGCAATTTTGGGTATTATTATATCTTTCACGAGAGCACAGATTTGCAGCCCCTCCTCCGAATCAAAATAAGTGTAGTACCCGAACTCTACCAAAACTGAATTGTTTATGAAATTCTACCGCCAATCACCCAAAAAAAGAAAAAACAAACATATTTTTCTGTCCGACTTGTTCTTTGTCCCGACTTAGAACTCGGATCCTCCTACTTCCTCCAAATATAAAACCCCGTGCACATCGAATCCCCCGGAACACCATGGAGACGCCGAGCCGCTGCCCTCGCCCGCTTCCTGCGCTGATGGAGATGGAGGAGCTCGTCAAGGAGATCCTCCTCCGCATCCCGCCGGACGAGCCGGCGAACCTCGTCCGCGCCGCACTCGTGTGCAAGTCCTGGCGCCGCATCATCCTCTCCGACGACACGGGCTTCCTCCGCCGCTACCGTGCGCTCCACCGAGCGCCGCCGCCCCTTCTCGGCTACTTCCACAACGGCAGCTACAGCGACAACCGAGGTCGCCGTCGTCCCCTCCCCCCATTCGTCTCTACCTCCGGCTCCGGAGCTCCTCTCCCCTTGTCCCCGCCGCTGACGCTGGACGACAGCGGCAGCGGAGTCATCGTCGATTGGGTGCGCGACTGTCGCCACGGCCGCGTGCTAATGCAGGCCGGCGCCAACGAGCTCATCATGTGGGATCCGATCACCGACGACCAGAAGGAACTGAGGTTGCCGAACCACTGGAGCAAGTGCTGCGGCGGGGCTGTGCTGTGCGCGGTGGACGGCTGCGACCACCTCGGCTGCCACGCTGGTGGCCCGTTCCTCGTCATCTACTATGGGAGCCTCATCGCCGAGGACCAGGACAAGACATGGGCGACCATGTACTCTTCGGAGTCCGGGGAGTGGAGCGCCATGGTCTCCATTGATGTGGATCGTCACCCCGACTACGTTGGTGTTGGTGATGCGAGAACCACTCTTGTTATTGGAAACGCCGTCTACTTCACCCCTGTGTGTGGCTTAAGCCTGCTCAAGTAGGACTTGCGCGGACGCGGGCTCTCTATCATTTCGACGCCGTCTATGCGCGGGGTTGTCATGAAGCTAGATGATGGAGGATTGGGATTTGTCGCCGAGGTGAACAATTGCATCTATAGGTGGTTGTGGCAAGCCGGTGCTAACAACAATGGAATTTAACAGACACAAGGCCACAATGCTAGCCCGCCATTGAGCCTGGCCACGACAGCAAAATTCTTACCGTCCTTTTGATCCGGCGTTCTACGGTCCGATTTGTTTTCAGGCATTGTGATTTTTTGTCGCCTACTACAATTAATTCGAACTTCTACTTCTCGCCTCGTCTCCACTTCTCCTTTCCATCCCCTACTCTCTCCTCACCGCTCTCTTTCTTCCTCTCTCTTTCTCGAGGCGGCCAGAGCGACGATGACCTCGGTCCGTGGCGCGCTGCACGACGCGTGCATCCCCTTCCCCCTCCTCCCCCGCCGGTGAACGCCGCCGGCGAAGTCACAGCGGGGCTGTGTCCCGATGGTGGCCGCTACCGCACCTTTCCCCGGTCCCGCGTCCTGCGCGCAAACCCTAGCTCGGAGAGGCGGCGGCGCACCGGAAGGCTACTGGCGCGGTGCTCCTTGCGGCCGCTGCCAGCGCCCTCCCCACGGTGCGACCGGGGCACGGCGGCGCTCCGCTCTCTCCTCTCCATCTCCGTCCCGATGCGAACGGACAGCGCAGTGGCTACGCCTGCTCGCGTCGTGACGTACACCTTCCTCACTCCTTTCCTCCCTCCCTCCTTTCTTACCTCCCTTCCTATGTGGTGGCGCATCGGCCGGGGCCTGCACGCAAACCCTAGGTCAGAGGGCACTGCCAGCCCCCTCCCCACTGCGCGGACAGGGTACGGTGGCGCTCCGACGCAGGGCTTTCTGCCGTGCGGCCTCCTCCGGCCACTGCGTTCAGCACGCCCGGCTGAGCGACGTGCCGGGACTCCGTTGGAGCCTGCCTCCCGGCATGGCCGCCTCCGTCACGGAGGTCGCCAGGTCACCACGAGGCCGCTGGCGCCACGATACCGCCACTCCACCCTCTTGTCCTCCATCATGCGGATCTGCTCCGCGCGTGGCCCTACTGGTGGATCGGCTTGCCGCGCCGCCTCTTCCTCTCCCCGGTGCTGGATCTCATTCCGTGGCCGGCCTTGCCGACGGCCGGGCCGGGTGGCCATGTCCATCGCGTCCTCTTCTTCCCGGTGGGACCTTTGCTCGGCAACCGGGCCTGCTGGCTGCGGCCATGCTGAACCCACCGCCATTGGCGACCGGCCCTTGCCCACATCTGTGCATCGGTCGCTGGCCCTAGCAGCGGTGCGAGCAGCTCTCGCCTTTGCGACCTCTTCCCAGTTCCCCTTCCTCTCCTTCTCCCTTCCCTTACTACGGCATTCTTGGAGTCTTACATATGCTAATTTGGGCTACACCAGGAACAGCTCATTCGAGAATATTATGTCATGATGCACATTCCAAGGGCTTCGAATCAAGGGTACTGGACAGTACTAAAAAGAAAGGGCTTTTCTATGTACCTACGTATTAAGAAGCTAACATGTTCATTTTCCCAAAACCAGGTAGTTCAATACACAGACAAAGCAGCTAGGGAGAGCTCAGGAAAAACACCAAACCTAGGCCATTCAGGCTTAACGGATGATGTGTTTGACAACCTCAGATTCTCACTGCGTTTCTAATGTATGTTTAGTTCAGATGTTTTCAGTATTCTTTGTTTACTCTTGTACACCTATGACCCTGAATATACGCTCCATAGTTACACTGATACGAGATAGAACACAATAATTTAGTGACACTTCTCCCCCTTTGGGGTCATGGTCCGAGGATGTAATACCTCTGGTATTACTGCTTAATTAATCTGCCATGTCATCATGTTTATTATTAATCATCTGCATATGATTGTGCTTAGGGCCCCTAGAGTGATTTGATTTCATTTAGTATTGATTGTGTAATTAAGTCCTCAATCAAAAGTCAAAAATAAAAATTAAATAAGAAATCAAATTAAGCCCTAGAGTTGGTCTAAAACCCTAATTCAAAATCTATAATGAATCTGATGAAAGTGTCTTAATTAAAGTTGTAGAACTTTTAAAATGGAACAACTTTTATTTTTGGAGATTTTGAAGTTATATTATAGAAATTCAAATTAAACTCAAATTAGTATGTTGATATTTAAATTTGAAACTTCAATTTCAAAAATATTGAGAATCTTCCAAAACTCTCTTAATATAAGTTGTCAAGCTCACTGAGTAGAATAACTTTATATTGACCATTTTTCAAGTTGTTGATAAAAATCAAAAGTAATTTTAAAATTTCAGTTTGAAATTCAAACCCTACTTTTACCCCATTTGCTGTAGTTTGAAATTTTGGCCGAATTTGAATTTCATGTCAAAAGCAAAAATGATCTACACAAAATTCTCTACAACTTTTGTATTCATCACTTCCTCAGATTCTAGCTGGATCAGATCGAATTAGAACCAAATAGCATTTGACCTATTGAAGCTAGTACTGTAGCTAGGGGGGGGGTCCCCCATGTTCATCTTCCTCCGCCGTACGTGCGTGCCGCGCGCAGCGCCGAGCACCGTCCGGCCGGCGTGGGCACGCCGCGGCGCTGTCGAGCGGCCGGGAGGGGGCCCCGGACGTCCCCGGTCTTATCCCACCCCTTTCCCTGTCCTTTAAAGGCGACGAGCGTTCTCTTCTCCCCATTTTTCCCCCGCTCGGTCGCCGGTGAGCCCTTTCGGTTCCAAGCCAAATTGGCCGTGCTCCGTCCACCTCAACACTCTCCATCTCCCAGATCGGTAGCTGAGCTCGTGGACGCATCGATTGGTGCCCATCGCGTGAGCCGTGGTACCCTGTGTAGCTCGCGGTGAGAGTCTTCGTCTTCGGGTTGTCACCAGAGCTCCGCCGCGGCCATCCTCTTCCCGTCCGGTCGGTTGGAGTGAGTGTCTTTCTTCTCGGGGTAGAGTTCTAAGCTCCCTTGGTGGTGTAGTTTCTGATGCGCACAGCGGTTTGTGATGTGGTGCACCAGGTTCGTCGGAACAGACCTTCGTCGTCGACGACCGAGCCGTGTCCGCCGCCGTCGTCGTCAAGCCATCCTCACTGCACCGCCTCGTCGTCATCTAACTCGCCCGTTAGCTTCGTGGTGAGCCTCTGATTCTCCCTGCTGCTTTTCCCGTGATCTTATCGTGTCCCGTCGACCGAAACGGCTTTGCCGTGCCGCCACCGTCCACCGTGGGCGAGCTCCTGCTCGTCGAGGGCATCTAGGGCTAGGGCTAGGTGTGTAGGAGTGTCGGTTAGGGTCTAGGGTAGATGCCAGGTAACTCGAGAAACTGCCGCTGGGGTCGCCGGCGGCGAGGTCCACGCCGTGCCGCGCGCACGGGAGCGTGGGCCCGAGGTGGTAGAAGGAGCTGACAGCAGGGGCCCAGCTGTCAGTGGCCGAGAGAGAGAGTGAGCGCGGGGCTGAGGACTGGGCCCGGTCTGTCAGTGCCCGGTTCGAGTGTGAGCGCGCGCGCGTGGGCCAAGTTGGGCCGGCTCGGGTTGGCTGGGCCGACTCGGGCTGATTTCAGTTTGTGAATTTCCTGACTAATTAAAAGGACTTTTCCATTTATATTTCCAGTGAATAGTACTCTGATTTCATAATTTTGTATAGATTAATTTACTGCATGATTAATTGTGAAAATATTTGTGTATGCTCTCTGGGATGTGTATTATTTTATAAAAATATTAAAAGTGTGTTTTGAGCACTTTCTGTATCCACTAAAAATCAGCACATTAATGGATAAATGGAACTTTGATGATATTTAATAAATTCCCTGTAAGTCCAAAAATCATAAAAATTTATGTGGTACTGTTTTAGGCCTAGAGCTATGTGTTGGTGAAATTTAGCATCAAATGAAAGTAGTTTAAATATTTATTAAATTATATGTTGGTTTAAGTGATAAATAAAAGGGTTAGGAAATGAAATAATTATTGAATGGTGTGATTTTTGGATTGATTGTGATTCTAGGTCAATCACCTTTATGACCTAGGGCATGTTGAGTTAGAATAATCATGTTTAGCTGAGGAAGGGTCTTGTGCACATGTGTGTTTTATCTATTATTGAATTTCATCTGTCATTTCATGTGCATTGTATTCATGCATTCATTATTGCACACGTGTAGTGACCGAGAATACTGAGGTGACAGTTGAGGAGCCTACTACTGAGTTTGTGCCAGGGTTTGATATTTGCGGCACCGACCCCGATCCGACTCTTTTTGCAATCCAAGGCAAGCCCCGGTGCATTTGCCCCTCTCCTTGTTGATTTAAAATGTTTATCACTTGAGTTAATCTATTGCATTACGTTAATAGGAGTTGATTGACAACCAATTGATGCATTACCATCCTTGACCACTTATCAATACCTAAGAACCTGATTTATTTAAATTATTGAAAAATGCTTAGTCATGCTAAATGATTAGATTTGTAAAAATGTTATTTTCAACTGTGATGATACAAAATAAATGAATCACTTTATGGGACTGGTTTTGTCCTTGTTGGTTGACAGTGTTCCTACCTAGTTCATTGTCATCAACGGGGATGTGTTTTTCCGTTTGGTTGGCCAACTGTTTGGGTTAGAGTCCCAACTTTCGTCGCCATCAGGAAAGGGATGTGAAAACTGGGTATTTACCAGTGTACTTGGGTTAGAGTCCCAATGCATGGTTTCTAACGGAAAAATATTAGGGACCGTTCGTTGTCAGGCCTGCTGTGATCAAGACTTTGCAACTAACCACATACTACGGAAAGCCTCTGACTCCGGTGGCTCTACTGCTGGAACCAACAACCACGCACTGGGAGTGGAGAGATGGCGAGAGTAGCGTATACCCTCGTGGCCGTCGTGCCTGGAGACTAGAGGAGTACTGTGCTCTCGGGTGGCGTAGGACCGGTTCCGGGGTATGAAAAGCCGTGGTAGGCGGGGTTGGCGTATGCAAGCTTAAGTGCTACATACGCAGTGTGGATAGGGATCCCCAGCTGGGTATTAATCGATTCGAATCGTCGTTGCTCCTCGGTTATGGAGACTTGATCGTCACACCTACAGTGAATAGTGGTTCGGAACTAGGATGTTTTTGAAATGAATAAAGATGTATCGAAAGAATGATGATGGATATTGGAAGGTACTTGAGATATGGAATGATTAATAATATTATGGAGAGAAAAATATTGAAATAGGAATAGTAATGCTTTTCCGCAAAACTCTTGAACTCTTGCTAAAGCCTTACCTTGACTCCCCTCAGCCTGCATTCCTGAGTCTAATTTTATACCTTTTGGTCGGGTAAGTCTTGCGGAGTACCCCAGTACTCAGGATTTGTTAACCCCGTTGCAGGTAGTCAGCAGGAGCCTGAAGTCTGTCTTGCTCCGTGTTGTGTCACTATCGTCCAGGAGAGCGAGGAAGAATAAAAGTTGAACCCGTGGGTAGGGTTTGTGTACTACTTATTTATCGTGTTGTACTATTGTTCTACCACTACTGCTACCCTTTAAATTATGGTCTGTAATAACTGCACCTAATTTCTATTTGAACACTGGTCTGTAATATTAAGTACTATTTACTCTTCCGTACTTTTACTCTGATGTATTTTGTTATGAAATATTGTAATCCTGTAATGGCTTTGCAATGGGATCCTGTCGGAGATAACGGGTGCTTATGTAGCCCGGCAGAGCCCGCCTAGGTCATCTGGAACACGGGCCCGGCTGTTAGATGTCATTAGTGACGATGACAGGTGCCCTGGGGACCACGTGATTTAGGCGGTTCTGTTACAGAGGATGTTCCACATGACCTCTACCTCATGAATGCTAGCTGACTAGCCTCATGAATGATGTTGTCATATATGCCTTACCTGACTAACCCCATGAATGCTCTCTATGTCATTATTGTACAATCTAATAGGCAATTCTCTTAACAATAGAATGTGTCAAATTTTTCCCTCTAAAGTTGCTCATAGGTTCACACATTTTACTTTTCTCATGTATAGCTTGCTGTTTACTTGCGTAGTTTGCCTTTTTACTCGCTGCAGACATATAAATGACACATTGTCTGTTAGGAAGGTCTTTAGTTTTCCAAGTTCTATACATGCAACTGTCACTGTATAAAGTATTGAATCTGAACATCAATTACACAGCCTTCTCAATTTCCGTTTGACAAGTTGCCACTGCTCCAATTCCTCACCCTCCATACAGCTTCTTCCAGCCATAAATCCGAACCCCATATCACTTAATGTATAATTTTCTATTAATCAAATCAGGTCCCCACATCGCCCACTACATGCTTTGTTCACTGTTTCCACACAGCTGCTTTTGATTTCATTTCTTACATTCTCTCCCAGTTCATATACTTGCTGCTCTATAAAAGTTGTATGTTGATTTTGTTGTCTACTGCATGCCCTAATTTAGGGTGATTTGCTACTTTTTCTATATCCAGGACACCTGCAAGTTCGTTGACAACGAAGGAACCTGTCAAGTCCTCCCAATTGAACGGACAGGTAATTTTCTTCTACTTCAAAACTGTGAGAGATATCATATGTGCTCCTTTTTTAGTATTCTTAATGACCTGAGGCAATTTGACATATGCAACGATGACCTAATTTTTCCTGCCACAAAATCCAATCTTGTTTCCTGCCTTCCTGCACTTCACTACTATCTACGACAAATTTGTTCTATTCGAGATCTATGCTTTTGTGTAGTTGTGCTTCGGTGAACCATCAGATTATTAGCTACACGGTAACATGGATCGACATTCTTAGCGTCCTTGCTCTCCAAGTTTGATTTGGTTACTATATTAATTAGTTGTTTTCTCACAGATGTGAACTGGCCATGTGCAGATCAATGGACGCGAAGCTCAGAGCTGATATCAAGAGTGTCAATCTAATGCCATGGCAGAAGATCGTCATAGCTCCCATCGTCCAGACTGATGCTGTGGTCGCTGGTTTCCTCTGATATGGATGCCTTCGAGGCCAAACTAATTCTACGTACCATTGGACCCAATACTTTTGTCTATCTCAAAGATTCCTCTTGTTTTCGGTGTTCCCGATTTCCTTCTAAGTCCTCTGGGTTTAGTTGTACCAACAGAATGGATTTTATGCATTTATGACATCCACTAGCAGATTTTTTGGGATGGAATAAAAACAGCCTCAATTTTTACAATGACTTGATCCATGCCACACAAAAAATAATAGATTTTGGGTTGTTCAGTTCCTGCTACCAAGAGCTAGAGGAATGAACAGAGCACATTAATTTTTCAATATCCTTTTTCCTCTCTATTTTCTTTTAAGATGCTATGCACATTGCTTACAGAATATTTTTCCCTCACACTTCTTCTCTTCGATTTTGGGTTGTTCGGTTGCTGATACCAAGGGCTACAGAAAGAAACAGTGCCCAGTAATTTTTCAGTTTCCTTTTTCCTCTCTATTTTCCTTAAAGATGCTATACATTGCTTGCAAAATATTTTTTCCTCACACTTCTTGTTTACTGACTGTTCTTTTATGCAAATTTTATATTGTGTACATCCATGTCATGGAAAAAAACATTGCCTAATTTCCTTTCTCCTTGTTACAGTTCCTTTTTCTTTGGACTGCCGTCTTAAAGCCATATATTGCTGTGCACAACTGGTGCCTTCTTAGGTAAACATTCAACTCAAATCATGGTCACTTGCCCATCCTGCAGATCCAAACCATTCTGGAGATATTTTTTTGGTTCAGGTCTCAGGAACCAACTAATGTATACATAGCTATCACAATCAGTTCCCTGAACATGGAAGAAAATGGTTGTTTTCGATTCTTTCCTAAGTCTTGCGCTGCAGGGAACCCAGCCTCTATCAATGACAAAACTGTTCATTCTATTGCAGGTTCTTACTCCGCAATCAACCGCTGAATTACAATCAACTAGGTGCATGTCAATGACACCTCAAACATGATAGATTCTTTGCTGATATGATTCTTGTGCCTACTGGGGTTCTTGATACAGCCACAGGTTCTGCACTTCCTATTTAGACAAATCATGGGCACCTGAATTTTTATGGCGGTGGTTCTATTTTCTGTGCAAAATTCAAAAGAGGAAAATCTGTTTGGTAACCAAAAGTAAGTTTGCAGATGTTTCACTGGAGTTGCATCCTCCTCAAATCTGTATATTTTTCTCTATCTAGACATCATTCTTACAAATGCTGATATCAAACTAGATGCTGTTTTGCTATTTGCTTCTGTTTACTATCCATGTTGGTCATCACTGGACCCAGCAGCACCATGTGTTGCCCATTTGTTTGCAGACGAAGCTCCTATCTGACATGAGCTCTAATGTCACGTTCTAAGTGAATTTTCTCTCTATAGTTACATTTTGTTCTAAGTATGCATAAGCTGTCCAATGTGCTTTTGATATCAGCAGTGAACAAAACAGGTCACCTGTATGTCGTCTTCATCTTTGAATTTGTACTGTGATTTTGTAAATATTCAGCTACCAATGATAGTTCAGCGGTATAGTGGTTACATCTTCAACTTTGCTCTGGGTAGGTCTGCTTAAGGTGATTGGTTTTGTTTCTTCTATTTTAGTTATGCATATAGTTGTCCACAAAATGTGTTGGAAGGGAAATGCATATTTATCTCCTGTCACTTTGCTTCCAGTTCTGAAATGTTGTATCTGCTTGAGAGGTTTATTAGTTTGCCTCCCAACAAATAAACTTGGTAACTTAGCTTACTATAAATTATTATTAATTTGGTCAACAAAGATGAGAATCAGATAAAAAAATGAATATAGTGGATTAATTGTTTACATTCAGTGGTCTCTTTTAGATTAATAGAGATGTTTTTTTTCTCTTTGTTCTACATGTGTTGCTCAGATATGAAGTTGGTTTATTAGTTATACAAGCCTATTCAATGACTGGTGGATTTCCTTCCTGTCACTTGGTGTCCTTTTTTTAGTTTAGCATATGGCAGGCGTTGTTACTTTAGCCTAACTAGGAAAAAAATATGAATTATTGGCTCTATGCCATCTTTTCATAAGTGAAAAAGGTAGGCTTATGTGGACATGTTACTGTCGTTTTCTTCAACCAAATTTGGCTGCCAACATTTACCACCTTTTGTCTGTAATATAGTTTGGTTTCCCTTGATTTTATAGACGATGTTTATGCCCTACTACTAAACATCCTATTTAGATTTAGCCTTGCTTCATATACAATATAATCACATTGTTTTTCTTCAAATAGCCTAAATTTTAATGTTGGTCATTGCTATTTCTTTTGGTCAGTTTAGCTGACGCATATACATCTGAAACGTTGCCCCCGCCGCAGAAGATACACAGGTACAACCATAGGCTCCAGTGATGATTTCTTCAATATATGTAATGCTCTACATCGTATCAAACTGATATCAGCAAGGCTTCAGTTCCAGATAACTGCCGATGGACAACTTTCAGCAATACCTGACATAGCACATTTAGGTGTGGCCACTAGCATATGAAATATTCACGGATGAAATGCATGGCAGAACGACGCCACCAGAAGAACGACTGTTCAAGCTCTGAGGTAATTATATAAACTACATTAGTAGGATCAAACATGTAGACAACCCATGACACTCAGAGATTTTTCTCTCCGTTTAACAGGATACTCTGCACTGAACGCGTCGGACCGCTGTGACCTGTTGTACCAATCTGGTGATGACGACATCACATCTCCTCCGCAAGGTACTACTCAATAATCTGAGTCACGCTACCTTCATGAAAACTAGCCCACAACATGATGTTGTACATTGACATACCTGTCATATTCACAAAAATCACATTCCTTCGATGGATACAGCAAACAATAGTGATATTATATTATGAGCAAATTCCTCAAACACACAGGTACCAACTAATTACCTCGTTTTCATGTACACAGGCACTGCTGGAAATTAATCAATCCATGGCTACGAAACCGACCACAACACCACCTCCAACTAAATCATCCCAAAGTCTCTATAGCACTGAAAGAAGCATGCAGCCTACCACCAACTTATCTTGTATAATACATTCTCAAAGCTGTTGTATTATGCTATACCAGACACCATATAGGTAACATGTCGGATGGCTCTGTCCACCAACTCCTATGCCTGCAGTATAATAGAGCCTAGTAGTGTATGTAGCTCAAGTACAACTGATGTACTATTGTACTCCACCGTGCTAGGTTTTTGTCTGTCTATTTGTAGACACAGGACACGTGCAGCTTCTGAAACTGAAACCTAAAGCTGCACAACTACGATCGCCTGTAAATCTGTAATATATATCAAGCTACTATGCTTTAAAATACTACTATGCTATTTTGGCACGGGCGCGTGAATGCGCGCGCTCCGCTACTAGTTGGTAGTACATGGGCAGAACATATGGTCATGGAGCTCGATGAGGTACTGCTCCCAACAAGTGTTGGTACACCATACTGCCCGCGTGTAGTGATTGGTTTGGTTGAAGGTACAGATACAATTTTCATTAGCGATTATGCGGGAGTCTTTGCACTCGACCTCAAGTTGAGGACGGCAAAGAGTAGGTGACAGACACGTCTCCTTCTACCGGATCATACCTTACACGAGCTTCTACACTCCAGGTTCGATCTAGTCTTTAATTTGTTCTCATGCGTGGATTTGTGAGAAATTAAATTAGTAGACTGCAACTTATTCATAAGAACCAAATTAATCATTTTTCTAGGGAACATCTGATGCACAAGCACCGGGCCATTCTTACCCCGTGATGAAGATGTATTGATTTATCCAGTGGCATGAATCCTATTGCTGTTTTTAAGCTTCTCGTGGACAACGTGATCATTTACTCTCCCGAGTCTCCAGTTGGGTAGTTTATGAGGAAAGGATATCCTTTTTACGATAATGGAAGTATCAGTTTGTACATAGATACCATAATCAATTAGTATCTCTCTTTTTGTAATACTTTCATGATTCTGGCCCTAATTTTTTATGAGCTTTATTTGACTTGTTAAGGACCATGAAGATGCATTGATTGAACTAATAAATATGACATGCAAAAAAAAAAGGATTCAGTTAGTTTCTGGCATAATTGAGGCTCACATCTCAAGTTGAGTTAGGCCTGTTTAGAAGGCAAAAAAAAAAATTTGGAATTAGGCTCCGTTTAGAAAGCAAAAAGTTTTGGAATTTGGAAAGCGAATCTTTTGCAATAAGTGTCCAATCATGACCTAAGTAAGGTTAAAAGATTCGTCTCGTGATTTACATGCAAACTGTGCAAACATGCAAAAATTTTACCTACATTTAATGCTCTATACATATGCCACAATATTCGATGTGATGAGAATCTTGAAATTTTAAAATGTAACTAAACATGACCTTAGTTGTAGCACTAGCACGTGGCTCACCAGAGTTGGTTATGACTTATGTGCACGGCATCGTTTCATGATCATATCACATTATTATCGTTAGCAAAGACCAACTTATCCCTTAGCCTTTTGCTGTTGGTTTACAGTTGTTTCTATCTAGTCATTTATTTTCTATTGAGGAGTATGCATATGGTTGCATGACACTAGCAAAAAAAAGCTCTAAGCTGACGCCCAGAAAAATAGTTTCGCTTGACGGTCGCCACTAGAAATCAGCGCTATTTTTACAGGTGGTTCCTTAAGAAAACCGCCACTAGAAATCGATTTATAGTGGCGGTTTCTTAACCAAACCGCCTGTAAAATGAGCTATTTCTACAGGCGGGTCACTTAAAGAACCGCCACTAGGGGTCACTTAAGGAACTGCCACTAGAAATCGATTTCTAGCGGCGGTTCATTAAGCGACCCGCTACTAGAAATAATTTAAATTTAAATTTTTTGAGTTTCTCAAATGGTCTTGTATGAAAAAACTGTCTAAATAAAAGTTGTAGATCTCGAAAAGTTATTAAACTTTGTAGTTGATAACTTTTTTCATTTGAAATCATCTTGTCAACGAAAAATATGTTTGAATTTATCAAATTTAAAATTTAAATTTTATAAATGACCTCAGATGAAGAAACTTGCAACATAAAAGTTATGGATCTTGAAAAGTTATGCAACTTTGTAGTTGATAACTTTTTAATTTGACTTTGTTTAGGATCTCAAACAATCAATTTTCTATCGGTTTTGTAATAATATGTGACGAACCTAATTAAACTAAGATACAAGTGAGTGATAGGTGGAGTGGTTAGAGCAGGTTACGCGCAAGGGGTAGGTCACGGGTTTGAACTCCGTGACCGCGTAGCGCATGAATTTTACGTGAAAAATACCGTGTGATCAATTGTCGTTTTCTTGTCGGGTTCCTCCTGATCATATTATTGAAAAACTTGCTTTTCATTTTAGCATGCCAGGCATATTTCAGTTACTTGTCTAGGTGATCCTCATCTCAGCTACTTGGATCAAAACTCATGCGTAGTCTATCTGTCATTTCCCTTCCCAAAAGAAAAATTGATATCACGTCCAATGTTGATCCCGTCAAACCACAATTTGATTTCACAGTAAAATGTTTACCATTTACAAAAAAAGACATAATCTAACAGGTTCAACTTAGATGTTCAATAATTTTGATGAAAACATGGAAAAAAATGTGTCAAGCTTATGCTATCATAAAATTAAGGAAAGACTCATCTCTGCTCATTTTATATAATTTAAAATCACGTTTCCCGCAAGTACCTCGACATGTTACATCAACGACATGCTTGAGATTTCATGTGAGTTCCTATATACGGCCTCAACATATACCAAATATCATGAATATCAATTTTTAAACCAAATTCCATTTCAAATTTGAAATATTCTGAAAAATTCGACGAAACGAAATAAATTAATGAAATATATAAAAAAGAGTCAAAATTGCACAAAATTTTAAAATAGAGTTTTAAATACAATCATAAGGCTCCACAAAAAAAAATTGGGCCCAAAATAATAAAATATTTTGCCAAGTGCCATTGGGGCACTCGGCGAAAATTTCTTTACCGAGTGCCGGGCCCAGGGACACTCGGCAAAATATGTTTTAAAAAAATAAAAAATTCCGAGTGTCTAATGGCTGGCACTCGATAAAATATGTTTTAAAAAAATAAAAAATATTTTTTTACTGAGTACAGAGGTACGAGACTCGGCAAAATATGTTTTAAAAAATAAAAAAGATTTGCCGAGTGCCTAATAGCTAGCACTCGGCAAAATATGTTTTAAAAAAATAAAAATAATTTTTTACCGAGTGCCTGGACCCGGCACTCGGCAAAATATGTTTAAAAAAATTGCGGCAAAATCTGACGGCAGGTGGCCGCCGTGCCGAGCCGGCGACATTATGCCGAGTTGCAATTTTGCCGAGTGCCCGTCACTCGGCAAAGCTACCGTTGACGTGTGCAATATTTTGCCGAGCGCGGCACTCGGCAAAATATGGCTTCGCGGAGTGTCCCGAAATTTTGCACTCGGCAAAGTCTCAGTCACTTGGCAAAGGCTCAGGCACTCGGCAAAGTCCAGTTTTTCAATAGTAAATTGGCATCATTGCCCCTTAAATTTAATACTCCCTCTATCCACTTGATTATGCAATTATGAGAGCGTGCTGGTCAAGATACGTTAACTTTGATCAAGTTTATAGAAAAATTATTAGCATTTATGTCTCGAAATAAATTTATTATGAAACAGTGTCTTCTTGAGCCCCCTCTGCCTACAAAAGTGAAGCTTCATTCCTCCACTCTCCACATCTGAGCCTGAAATTTTCAAGTGTACAACACAACAATGGAACCCTCACCTAGAAACTTTTCAAGCCTCTTGAATCAAGGCTTTCCAAACCAATACTCAGAGAGTAGTGGCTAAATCTCACCACCTATACCCCAATCCCATTTTTCCTTTGGAATATTCAATTTTCTACAAAACTTCAATTCTTTTGGTCCTCCAGGAATTCACCCACCATATGGCTACTCTCCTCCCAGATTTCAAGGTGTCCAACAGTAAGGGAGTTGGCTACAAGCCCCTCCACCTAGCTTTCAAGGAATTCATCTCCATGAAAATGGTTCTCCTTTGGGTGCACCTGCAGCCAATAGGCCTCCACCAGTTCTTCAATTTGGCTATTTGGGCGGAGCTGCAGCCAACACTTCTTCCTATGGATCTAAGTCTAGTTCTCGATGCTCTGCACAACAAGAGAAGCGATCAGTCAATGTAGAAGATTTAAGCGATAGCAGTGAAGAAGAAGAACCAAAGAGGCGTCAACGCATCAATTGGAGTGAAGAAGAAAATAAGCGGCTTTTCGATTCATGGACGCGTCACTCCACTGATCCCGTAATCGACATCGACAAGGAAAAGTGAGTATTATTGGAAAGCTGTAGCTGCTGAGTTCAATGCCAACGCGCCAAAAATTGCCACAAGAGGTCAGTCAACAATTAAAGACACTGGGGTGATGTCAAGAGGGATATCACAGAGTTCAATGGGGCTTATGCTCGAGCTATGAGTGCACGCAGCAGTGGGCAATCTGATGACATGGGTAGGTCTTTCATATATGAGTACCTGTGGAAAGTGGCCAAGGGGATGCCCAAATGACGCAGAATTATCCATGAGGAGAGCACAACAAAAAGAACCAAGCTATCTAACTCAGAAACATACACTTCTTCATCCAACCAAGACACTAAGGGGGAAACCATGAGTAGAGAGGTACGTCCGGAGGGGCAGAAGAAAGCGAAGGCAAGGCTGAAAGGGACAGGAAAATCTGCTTCACCATCTCCTTTGAGCAACCAACTAAGTCAGAATATGGTTATGTATCATGAAGCTACGTCAATGAAAGCAAAAACTGCAAGAGATAAAAAGTATATAAAACTGTTGGCAGTAGACACCTCAAACTTCAATGAAAAGGAAAAAAATACGCATGACAGTGCACTAGACCAAATAGCAAAAGACTTGGCTCAGGAGTAGAAAAGCAGCAAGAGATGCATGTAATTGTTATTTTTCTTAGTGTTGTTTGGAAAGGGCAATTCACTCGAGGTGGTTATAAGGTACCTACCATAATGCTAGAGGCTGTTGCGTCTTATGACCTATGGATTTGGCATGCAATTTTTGGAGCTATTGGTTCAAACAATAATATTAATGTGCTTGACCAGTCACCATTATTCACAGAACAACTAAAAGGCAAAGCACCTGAGGTTCAATTCACTGTTAACGGGTCTCAATACAGCATGTGTTACTATCTAGCTGACGGTATCTATCCAGAATGGGCCACATTTGTCCAACAATCAACAGACCACTAAGTGCTAAGAATAAATTATTTGCAAGCTTTAATTTCAAGAAGGAGAAAGAAAAGCTGTGGAACAAGCTTTTGGGGTGTTGCAGAAGCGTTGGGCTATCATACGTCACCCTAGCTAGACTCTGGGAACGGGAAGAGCTCGCCAATATCATGTATGCATGTGTTATTTTGCACAACATGATAATAGAGGATGAGAGAGGCATATATGACATCCCAGATGATAATACATATGAGCAAGCGCAATCATCCCCAAATTTAACCGGGCTTGCATATGGACCAATCTATGGATTCACACATGTACTAGACAAAGACATGGAAATTCGCAATAGATCAACTCACATTTGTCTCAAGAAAGATTTAATAGAGCATATATGGCAAAAAAATTCAGTACACAGCAGCATGTACCAGATGAAGAGTAGTATCTCATCCATGTAATTGTAAGATCGTATGTTTTCTTAAAACTATTTGTAATGAGCAATGCTATCTCATGCGCGTGTATTTTTTTGTTCGGCGGCACACGAATTTTGTGTGCGATGGATCTGTATCGTGCGGGCATAGTTCCTTCCGGCATTTCTTTCTCTACTTTCGAGGGCCCACCTCCAGCATTTCTTTCTCGAGCATTTCTGATCGAGCTCGGCGTTGGGCGCGTTGGACACTAGTAAAAGGTGCGCGCCCTCGCGCGTATCGAGATGGTCACACGATATTTTTTAAGTAAATAATCAAGACCAAAATATTTTCAGAAAATCATAACTGTCTAATACGATATCGGATGAAGATAATTTTTATATAAAAATTGTAGATTTATAATTTTTGTATAAAAATCATCTTCATCCGACGTCGCATTCAAGAGCTATGATTTTTCAAATTATTTGGGACTGGCCGGAAGGACCAACAAACCAAGAGAATTTCATTTTAGGATCTAAAATTGTCATATAAAAATCATCGTTATCCGATGTCGCATTGAAGAGTTATGATTTTTCAAAGTACTTTGGTCTGGCCGAAAGGGTAAAGAAACTAAGCGCTTTTTGTTGTAGGGTGAAATAGCAAAGTTTGATGAAAAGAGGAGAAAGAAATTAAGTCAAAATTTTTTTTTAGGATCAAGAAAATAATTTGCTCATATATATTTGATTTGTTAGCTTCGGAAGAGAAGCCTAGCATCATAGAAGAAGCGGGAAAAGCTATGGAAAAGCGCGAGAAGCTGCTTTCGATAGAATTCGATTCAAATAATTTGGGTCGCACGGTTAGTATTTTGGTCTATATTAATTTTTTGTAGCACCAAAACTTCTTCAAATGGAAAAATTTGGAACTATAAAGTTGTAGATCTCGTCGAGATCTACAATTTTCATATAAAAATCATCTTCGTCCGACGTCGCATTAAAGAACTATGATTTTTCAAAGTATTTTGCTCTGGTCGGAAGGGCCAAGACTAAGAGAATTTTGTTTTAGACGATCTACAGTTTTCATATAGAAGATGTCACATTAAAGAGTTATGATTTTTCAAAGTATTTTGGTCTGATCGGAAGTGAAAAAAACTAAGAGAATTTCGTGTTAGGACAATATATATATTTTTTGAGCACATGAACCTCTGAAAGGAAAAAATAAAACCATAAAGTTGTAGATCTTGTCAAGATCTACAATCATCGTATGACAATCATCTTCATCCGATGTTATATTGAAGAGTTATGATTTTTCGAAGTATTTTGGTTTACAATAATTTTGCTGAGTACCTGAACTTCCTCAAATAGAAAAACTTTGAACTATAAAGCTGTAGATCTCGTCAAGATCTACAATTTTCATATAAAAATCATCTTCATCCGATGTCGCGTTGAAGAGCTATGATTTTTCAAATCATTTTGTTCTGACCAGAAGGGCGAAGAAGCTAAGAGAATTTCGTTTTGGGCGATGTAAAATTTTTACATAAAAATCATCGTCATCCGATGTCGCATTGAAGAGTTATGATTTTTCAAAATACTTTGGTATGATAGAAAGGGCAAATAAACTAAGCGATTTTTGTTTTAGGGTGAAATAGCAAAGTTTGATAAAAAAAAGGGCAGAGAAATTATTTTGGACGATCTAAAATTTCCGTACGAAATCATCGTTGTTATCCGATGTCGCATCGAAGAGTTATGATTTTTTAATATACTTTGGTCCGGCGAAAAGAGCAAAGAAACTAAGCGGATTTCATTTTAGAGTTAAATAGCAAAATTCGATGGAAAAATGGCAAAGAAATTAAGTCGAAATTTTTTACAATTTTCATATAAAAATCATCTTCATTGGAGCGAATTTCGTTTTAGGATGAAATAGAAAAGTTCGATGAAAAAAAGTAAAGATATTAAGTCGAACTTTTTTAGAGTCAACGAAATAATTTGCTCATATATATTTAATTTGCTAGATTCGAAAAGAAGCCGCGAAGAAAAGAAGAAGCGGGAAGAAGCTATATAAAAGCGTGAGAAGCTGCTTTTGATAGAATTGGATTTGAGAAATTGCTTTCAATAGAATCCGTTTTGAATGATTTGGGCCGCACGATCGAAGATTCGACGTTAGATTCGGAAGAGAAGCCGTGAAGTAAAGAAGAAGCGGAAAGAAGCTATATAAAAGCGTGAGAAGTTGCTTTTGGTAGAATCGGATTTGAGAAGCTGTTTTCGATGGAATCCGCTTCAAATGATCTGAACCGCACGATCCAAGGTCTGATGGGAATTTGGGGCGACGTGGCTGTCGCTCCTGGCCGAGGAGCTGTCGGGGTTTGTCTGGGTTAACGGCGCTGGGCGGCGGAGGGGATGCCGGGGCCTCCATCGCCGATCGAGCTCGGCACCGGCGGCGAGGCGGGGATCTCCGGGGAGGGTGCCATGGCCTTGGGCTCCGGAGCTGGGGCAGCCTTCTAGGTCGGGGATGGCGTGGGAGCGGAGGCCGGGGGAGGCGTCGCGGGAGGAGACTCTGGGGCGGGACGAGGCGGCGGCGGCAGGGTCGCCGGAGGCTGCGTCCTGGGCGCCGGCGTCGGGGACGCCCCATCGTCTCTTCCCCGCGACACTGTGGTCCGCGATGCGCGCGGCGGAGGCGGATTTCATCTGTGCTGCAGCGATTGCTCCAGTGAAGTCGCGCTTCCTCGTCGCGGATTGTTGCCAAAGGTCTGTACTCGATCGCGGTTTGTAGTGTGTTTCATGGATCCTGGAGATGCGACAGAGGATGGAGATTTGGGTGGGGATTTTGGAATGTAGGTATGCTGCGGGGAGCGATGGGGTAGGAGACGGGAGTGCCGGCGTAGCTGCCGACTATGCCTATAGATGCCGCCGTCTCCTGCTCTCCTGGGCTGCTGTTCTCTGTTGCAGTAGCTGCAGGTCCAGACAATAGCTGCATCGGCCCTCACCCAATAAGTGATGAATTTCCTTGATGACAATCTTATTTGATGTGTTGCAAAAAACATATGTGAATATATTTCTGTAAATGATATTCATTCTATGAGGTGATCTATTCTATTTCTGCGAGTTAAACTGGATTTTTTATCAGAATTCATATATTATGAAAGCACTCTATGAGGTGTCTATTCTCTGCAACTTACCATTTTTGAGCTGAAACTGAATATTGCCAACAGATTTTTTTTTTCTGTGATCTATTTATGTGAATATCAACATTTTGTTTACCTTGATCTTGGCAACAGTAGCTTTTTTTTTACTCTTATTTCGAACCACTATGCACTTAATTGTTTAGTTCTCCACAATTATTTAAATTGTACATTTACTCAATCTCAAGCTAGTTTAGTCCGGATAGATGACACATACTTATCTACTGATGGTAATTTTTGTTTTGCTACTGTTTGCAACCTTTGCTATCAAGTTGGGCTGTGTAAATTCACATGACAGAGTCCACTTGTATCAACTAAGAAATAAGCTAATGAAATAGTCTGACAGAAATTCTATCATGTATAGTTAAAACCAAAACTTGTCTAACGCACTACAGAGTTTTGCTTCCACTGACTACTAGCTAATAGATCAGTACTGACCCTTTTGATTCAGCAAGTAATGAACACTGGTCACAAATTTCCAGATTCAGAACTTTGATCATCTGTATTATAGCTGTACCGCAAAGATCACAGTAGCATTCAATGATTAGCAAGCAACCCAGTCAAATTAAAAAAGCACAATTAAACTTGTTTGGACAGTTTTCATCTTTTAGTGCATCAGTAAATATATGATATAACTGTGTCATAGCTGAAGTTTCATTGCAAATCTGAAATGTGAATTTGATTCAATGAATACAATGTGTCATAGCTGAAGTTTTAGATTGTTGTGCTTGTTCCTAGGGAATTTAATGTTTTGCCATAGCCCACAGGACAAGATTGTGATTCTTGCATGGATTTCTCTGCTTACTTTGAGTCTTTAGCTCTGTTTGTTTATTCGACGTGGTAGCGAAAAATATGATAGTATGTGTGGAGGAGGCACAGGTGTGTCAGTCTCACCATGGTTTATTTGCTTTTAAAAGTCAATTGATACACATTGTTTGGTTAAGCTGCACTATCCACTAGCCATCGTACCAAATTGAGCTTGGTCTGTCCAGTAAAATATTGACCACGGTTTGCTTGACTGAACTAGCTCTGCTTGTGTGTGTCTGTGTACATGTAAGATTTATTTTGCAGCTACCTATTGATTAAGGCAAGTGGCCAGTGGTCAGTGGCCAGGCTAACTAGAAGCTTTATCTGAAAGAAGCTAACTGAATTACATAACATTGTATGTGTCAGCCCATATCAAACTTTTGCCCTTGTCCTTTCGTAGAAAAAAAAAGGTAGCACACACTAGATCTCTGTTACTTGTGATCTGTGTTGATGCACACTAGATTTTTGTCCTTGTCCTTTCTGAGAAAAAAATTGTTGTGATTTGTGCCACCTCACACAAAGATTTTGTCCTTGTTATTTCTTAGAAAAAAATGTTTGTTGTGATTTGTACTGTTGGCACACACTGATCTCTGTACCTTGTGATCTGTGTCGACACACACTTGATTTTTGTCATTGTCCTTTCTTAGAAAAAAATTGTTTCTTGTGATTTGTGTTAACACATCTTGAAATCTATTAATTTTGATTAGTGTGTTTGTATCACCAATGTAGAACACCCCCTTTATCTTACTGTCTTAGTATTGTTTTGGTGAGTCCTGGTTCTGTGATTTTACAACATGTCCAATAGTTCTATGGCATGATCTGTGGGTGAAATTGCTAATATGTTTCTGCTTCGATTTTAAACTAGCCTTTTGTTTGTAGCTACTATAGCTTTTTGTCGCACCGAAGTTACCTACTATGGTGGTTCTTGTTAGTATTGATGCATGCATGTTTTGTTTCCTTAATAATCTTGCCCACTAAACTTTTCTGCTCCTTTTATGTGTTTCCAGAACTAGCCGCTCTGATTTTTTTTTTTGAATGTTAAAAAAACTGCCTTCACATTGTATGTTTTCAAAACTGCCTTCAGGTTTTGGTAAGGAGTCCAATACTTGTTTTGAAATATGCTTCAGCCTATAGAATGCATTGTGATAATATAAATGATAGTACATTTGGATTATTAAAGTAAACAGTTTTCCTATTGCAAGCTTTCTGAACATATATTTTTCCTGCTTAATCAAATGTAAGGCTAACAAAGTACTTGGAAGTAAGATCTGATGACTGATATTGCATTCTTCAAACCTAGGAATTCAACTAGATGAAATGCGCAATTTTTTCATTATTGTTTTGTAATTTGTACTTTATTTTCATTCTTCTGACTGTTGGAACCATTAACTGTAGTGTTTGCCCTGGAATTTTAATTGATCAATTTTCCTATATTTCTGGTTCCTGAATTTCAGGCAATGCTCTTGTACTACCAATTAATAAAATAAATTGTCTTTGTGCCATAATATATCAAAATTTTGTCCTTGTTTGGCTATGAAAAATAATTATAAATTGTTAAATTGTCTTTGTGGGAATACCTATTAGAGGTTTGTCAAGTTTGTAGGTTTGTCTAATAGTTTTTTTATTCTCAGAACCAAAATTGCAGATTGTGTCTATATAAATTGCAAACATCCAAAACTGTAATTTTAGTATAAAATATGTGCAATAACCGTCATTTGGAAGAAAACTAAATTTCCATTTGTAGTTTCAGTGTCGTCGAATTTTCAGCCATCAAAATATGTGCAATAACCATCAAGTAGCAGTACACTAATTTCACTAAATTAAGTAGCAGTCTGGTTGTTGTGTAGATCTCTGTTCCTCATATGTTCCTGAGGCCCAGCGGCAGCGGATCAGTGGCTAGCGTGGTCCATCTGTACCTGCTCTGCTGCCGACAGGTCGGGCTTTGTCAACCGCACCTTGTGCTCCGGGATTTCTGAAACAACTATTGTACTTAACATAAAATACGAATCTACTATTTGTTAACTGCACCCACCAATTACTGATTTGTTAGAACTCTTCTCTTCTGCAACTCCAACCCAATGAGATACAGTAGCAGCTGCAGACTGCTTCTGCTTGCTGTTTTTTGTAGGACAGATGGGCTGCGGCAGGACCAGCCAGCCATTATGCTGAGTATTGACCTGGTTTGCAAGTACCCTGAGGAGATTTGCTAAAATTCAGGTGCGAGCTCAATTTAGTTTCATACCCAATTAAGCGACTTGTTAAAATTCAGGTGCGAGCTGAATTTAGTTTCCTTCCAGACATCGATTATTGCATATATTTTATATTAAAATTGCAGATTTAGTTCACTGCAATTTCTGTAAACACAATCTGCAATTTTTGTGCCAAGAATAAAAAACCTTTAGGAAAAACTTTAAACACAACAAAATCTGGTTTGTATTAGCACAAACACAATCAGCTATACTTATTGTGATGTGTGATTCTGTTAGCTACATGTTGCTCTTATCTCATGCTTTCTGCTGTGTCATGCAATTTATGGGAAGATGTCTTTGTGTTGTCTTTTTGTCTTTGTGTGGGTTTGTTTCTAGCCTTTAGACCAGATCACAGCCCTTAAGTGCTGGCCTGCTCCTTGTGCACACCGAGCAACCAGGGACACGCCCTGCTGTTTGAGCAAGCACAAGCAGCATGCTTCTTTATTGTACCACATACTACTGACTTTATTGGTCTGCTAACATGAAAAAAAAACATGCTGGTCTTCAATTTAGTACTTGAAGATCTGCATAACTTTTCTGGTGTGCGGGGCTCGAGTGCCATTTTGCTGGCCTGTCAATGGAATCTTATGTTTATGATAAGAAGCTAGCGTCAAAACTTGGATCAAAGCCTCTCTTTGCTTTCATAATGGGGAACACTAGTGCTGAAGAGCTGAAACATTTGAAAGAAATGCTGTTTGATCTTTTCAGAGGAGAGGTGCACCATTTTGTAACTATAGGGTGGTATGCATGCATGGATGATCTCTTGAGCTTCATAATAAACTGTTGCCGTTGATTGCAGATCGCAGAGAATCTAAACCTTGCTGGTGTGGATCGGATTTATGTGTGCACTGCAATCTCTCCTACTACAGTCTACATGATGCACCGTGCTCTTCGTCTAAAAAGGTCAGGTACAACTATTCCTAGGATGGAGCTGGTCGAAGTTGGACCTTCAATGGATTTGGTCCTTGTACAAAAACAACCGCAAAAAAAACTTGGACAGAAGCCAAAATAAAAAAATATATTTGTGGGCCTTGTTTCCTAATTGGATCTGTGTGCAACAGATTAGGACTTGTACAGAATTTGTGTGCTATTTCCTGTAAAAACACACGAATTTAGCCCTTATGGAATTCATGTGCTAGCTAAGGAAGGAATACATGGTTTCTTGTATGCTATCTTGGACAACTGAAAACGTGTGCTACCTAACAAAAAAACACACGGTTTCTTGGACAACAGAATTCGTGTGTTTTTTTGGTACAAAATACCCATGTGTTGGTTCTGAACAAAACACATGGTTGTCAACTAGACAGGCTCTTTGTAATCGTATCTGAAATAAGCCAATAGTACTTTTATTCCATTGTTCATTCATATTTGAAAAAAAAAGAAGTATTACTATGCACGGATCGGACTCATTAGGCTACGAACTCAAAAAAAGTTAAAGCTGCTGCTATTACTATGCATGGATCTGAAGTAGGAAACGATTACCAGCTGAGATGCAGACAAATCGGATTGGTGAGCGCCCCTGCCATCCACATGCCCCGGCCGTAGCCCCGCGAGATACGAGCCGACCGTTCGCGCGGGTGCCGCCCGACGGTGGCATGCGAGGCCGCCGCGCCAGGCGTGTTGGCACGGGTGCCAGCACTCGCCACTCGGTGGCCCGTGAGGACACCAGCTTGCCGCGTCCGTCGTCCACGCGACTCCGTAGTTTGCCGTCCTAGGCGTCCGTGCCCCGAAACGGTCGATTTGAGTCGATTGCTGCCCGATCTGGGCAGGGATGTATAGTGATGTTATAAGTTTAGGGACCTGAAGGTGTATTTTGAAAGTACTGGGATTAGAATGAGAACTTATGATAAATTTAGAGAGCTAAATACAGGATTTTAAGGTGCCAACCTAAATTAGAATTAGGACAAGTTCGGTGGGTTGAATGTGCAATCTGCAAATAGCAGGTTCTGGTTGAGAACTCGGAACAAGTTCAAAATAAAATTTACTCGTTTTTTATATAATCTCATATGAAGATAAAATTTATTTATTTCTCAATAATATCTATACCTATAATCTTTTTTTTAATTCGAATCCATGTTGATGAATAATAATCGATATAATATATTGGTCAACAAATACTTTATATCATTTTTCACTCAAAATGGTTTTAAATGAAAGGATCCCGTACCACAAAGTTGTAGATATTATAAGAACTATAACTTTCATATAAATTTTTTTCTTTATTTCGATATTTAGATGCATTAAAATATTTATTCGGGCTCATGTAAAACCTTTTTATATAAAAAATATAGACTGCACAGGCAAAAAAAAGTTATACCAGCGGTCCCTTTTTTTTAATTGAACTGGGCTTTTTTTTATTAGTGAACTAGTAGGCTTTAAATGAGCTGACTTTTGCATCTCTGGATGCAATGTGGGAAATGTCCTTCACTTACCTGGGCCTCCTTTTTGGTACAACCAAACCCACCATCAATGATTTTTGCATCTCATAAAAAAAAGCTAAGCCTTAATAACCGTCGGATGGCATCGAGTGAGTTAGTTAAAGTCACCGTGACTTCCCTATAGCTGCACGCCGCTCCCCCGACCCATTTCCTTGATTCGACCCATCGGCTCCACCTCCCAAACCCCTCATCCTCCCAAACCCTAACTAGGCGATGGCTATGATCCTGGTCCACAAGCTCCGCTCACCGGCTCGGTTGGCGCCGGTGCTCGCGTGTGGCACATGCCGGTTCTCGCGCGGTATCGCTTCGCAATCCAAGTCGACGGCGACAAGACGTTCAAGCACAACGCGTGCCTTGACGTCAAATGGACTGGCATCGGCTTGGGCTTTGGTGCCCCTCAGCATGGCCGCCGCCTCCTTCAACCCCCTGTGTGGAGCAGCGTTCCTGGTGAGGAAGCGATGTGGAAGGCGATGTTGGATATTCGAAAGTTCGCCAAGCGTATGGACAAGAATAGAGTACTCCTTTCGTCTCAGTTGCAGCAAGTGTTTACATAATTGCTAGCCTTTCTCTCTTGGTCCCTTTGTATATCTCTGCTTCATTTGGTGCCTGATTGAGTGACTATTCTGATTTTGGTCAGGTTAATTAAGAAAATGCCAAAGAAGTCCTCTAGGAAGGGCTTGAAGGTTTATCTATTTGGTGGTGTTATCTTTGCTGTTGTTTGTGTGTCCAATCACTTCAACGCCAAATCTGTTAGTACCAATGTTTTTCGGGAGTTTTTTTGTCACCATTATGAACCAAGTGGTAACTGATCCAGAAACACACCACAACGTGAAGATGTCTGTAGTTGTGTTTATTGATACTATGGGAGACAGGCTTAACCCCCTCTCCAGGGTTAAAGGACTGTTTAGAAAGGACTGTTTAGCGGTGAAGTTGAAAAAGAATGCCTGAGTTACACAGACCTTGTAGCAAAGGATGTTTATGTCTTAATTCTTATGTGTTAACATTCTTAGCTAAACCTTCGCAAAGACAATATGTTTGGTAGGTTTACTGCTGATTGTCTATCTTTGTTCTGTGTTTCGTTTCAGTTGTGATATATGTCCCGTCTATACATGGAATGCATATTTGTTTTCGAGCAATTTGACATGCAATTGAGGCACTAAGAAGGCACTAAGATGGGCACTAACATTTATAAGAGTTATAAATAGTATTTCCTTGGCTTTATTATTATTACTACCATTATGACTTTTTGTTAAATGAAGCATGCATTTCTTTTTCTTATCGAAGTGGTCTAACTGATAAATGGCTCTTGCCCTTCCTATCTTAACCTTGTGTTTTCTAGTGGAAATTAATTTAGATTGGAAAACTTCATATTGAATATGACATCTTTCTTATCATCCTATTAATCTTGCATCATTCAGGTAATCTTTCAGCTGTGATGTTTGTCTATCTTGCTTTGCTAGATAACATCATGCAGGACCTTAACACGATTGGGAAGGAAGATCCCATCAGAGTGACTGGAGATGGTATAGTTTCTTGAGATTGTTGGGTTAGCATTCATATTCCTAGTCATTACTCTTCATTATATGTTGAATTTGATTGATCTAACTCTTGTTGTGCTGTTAGGTACATTGATGGGCGGGACATGTTGTTTCGTGGTGAAAAGGACTACAAGAAGGCGTACTGGCCAAGCTATAGGCTATAATACGGGACTCCACTTATGGTGTGCTTGAAAAAAGCTAAGAGGATGAAGAGGATGAAGAGGAAGGCGCTACATGAGGGCAAGAACTAAGGCCAGGAGGAAAATAACCAAGGCACACAGGAGAACAAGAACCATGGCAAGAAGTAAAGTAGAAACATCCGTAGAGAAGAGAACAACAAACTCTGTATTGTGCCATTCTTCGTTTGGACATGATGTCATGGATTTATTTAGTCATATGTATTATGCACTTACGTCAACGGCTTCTTAGAGCTGTGTTGGAACTACGGGTCTCGAACAGAGAGAGTGTGGAGAAGGTCGAGTGGGAGTCCTGACGCCTGCCGCGAAGGTCCCTGGCCCGTATGGCGAAGGTCCCCGATGAAGGTACGACGACGGTCCTCCTAGCAAAGACTCGTCGGAGAAGGTCGCTCTGAGGTGGAGGTTCCTAGCGAGAAGCTCCTAGCGAGAAGGTCAGAGAAGGACTCCGACGAAGACTCATGCGACGAAGGTTCCTTAGAGAAGGCTTCGCGTTGGAGCCACCGGGGGGGAAGACTCTACTGCAGAGGCTCACACGAGAGTGTTTAGTCAACAGTGAGGATGACACATTAGAGTTTCACAAGTGTCTCAAGGGAGAGGAGAGAGCCCCCTTGCTCAAGCTCATGGCACTATATATGTGCAAGGGAATTTACATACTCCCCCTTAGTGGGGGTGAATATTACATGACACTCCTATGGTGCTAGTTGGGCCTCTTTTAGGGGGACTTGGTTCATATGAATATGGGATCCCCCAACATTAGCCCCTTAACAACTAGGTTATGGCCGGTACTACATGACCTACTAGATGCTTATACAGGAAGAGGCACAACACACACAAGACCTGGTTGCGAGGACTGTCCTTTGCAACCTAAACGTGCGCGTCTCACTAAAAACTCCATCTCAAAACCCCTGTGGGGAAAAAAGGGCATGGAGAAAAGAGCACGCGCACGACTCCAGCCTATACATGAGCTAACAACTGGAGCCTCTGGCTCTGAGTGTCTTCGTGTAGATTTCTCACAGACTTCGTCTTCGGGCTTCGGCTGCTCCTGTGTGACATGGCTCGTGGGCTTCGCTCGGCGTGCAGGGCTTCGACTCCAAAGCCTTCTCGATGCACAGGTCTTCGACACCTTTGCTTCCGGTACCTTTTGGCACGTCGTGGTTGCAGTAGTCGATGTAGTGGTAGCCTAAGGTTGATGTGAGGCCTCCAGATCCTCTCGCGAGCGCCGGGCAAAAGCTCTACCCTCCGGTGTGGCCCTCCGGTATGCCCTCCGGGCACGTCCTGGCCGGTGCTCAGAAGTAGATCCATAGTTGCACGTGTAGTAGTTGACATAGTCATAGCAGGGCAAGTCGAGGTTCACGATGAGCCCCTCAAGCTGCAATGGTGAGCGGAGGTGTTGCAGAGTGTTGCCGATGGAATGGATGTAGCTCCTCGAGCTTGGCGACAGAAGCAGGTCATCGTAATCATTGGTGTCGAAGGTGTCAACGAAGGCTCTCGAGCTGTTGTTGTTGGGCGAAGATGATGGCGAAGCCTCTGTTACCGAGGACTCTCCTTGCAAAAGTGCTTGGTGGAGTTGATGTTGGTGTAGATGACGAAGATGTCGGCGAAGGCCCCTTGTGTCGTCTTGTCGGAGATGGTGGCGAAATCTCTTATGTCAAGATGCTTGGTGAAGGCAATGCCAATTTAGACGTCGACTGCCTTGTGCTGAAGGTTGGAGAAGTCACGTGAAAATGCGCCTAACTTGGGATGCATTTTCAGGGACTTTGGTTGTCCGAAGCTTCGTCGAATATTGACTTGCTAGCAAGTCTTTCAACACTAAAAAAAAGCACTAACTATTTTCTTGCTGCAAAAGATCAGTTAGTCATTTATATAATATACGAGTAGAGCGCAAAAGACTTAGCTTCATGACCTGGTGTTCGTGTAGGTTCGGGACTTCTTCCAGGATTTTGTGAATCCCTGGTGCCCATTTTTGGGACTTCTTCTAGGTGGCCCGGGCCATGCAGTGCAATGCACTTTTGCAATGTATGTATGCATGTGATGATGCTGATGAATGCATTTGCATGAAAATATTAGAAAGGGTAAACATGTCAAGCGCCCTGCAAAAATGAAGGTTGTACTTTGACAAGGGTTACTCTTCTCATAAAGAATGATGCCCTCGAATGAGAGGATCATGATTTTATATGCATGGCGAAGATTGCCATTTAAGAACCTGTATAGATATAGATATGACTTGGAGTATAGAATGTTAAAAGGATTAGTTCCCTGTGAAGGTCAGCTCAAATAGCTTTAGGTTAATACAAATTATGAAACATTGAGAGAGAGAATTGAATAATATAACCTGCATAAAGAGAAGAGATGTTAGTGTTAGAGGGTTTGAAGTTATAGGGGTTGCCGAAGGTCGACTGCTGATGAAGGTCGTTGACTAACAAATGTGCTGACAAACAAAGTCTGCTGACTGACGAAGGCTGCTAAATGACGAAGACATGCCAACTGACAAAGACTGCTTAATGATGAAGACTGCCAACTGACGAAGACTGCTTAATGACGAAGACTGTCAACTGCTCAATGACGAAGACTGGCAACTGACGAAGACTGCTTAATGACGAAGACTGTCAACTGACGAAGACTGCCAAACGAAGATTAATGTTTCCTGAGAACCACTGACTCATGGAGGGCACTGACCGATTTTGCTTGAGAAGGTAAAAAAGATGTATATACTAAGGCAAATGTATTCCTATGGAAGGTTAGCTTGGGAGGGAAAGAGATACTTACAATCGGAGGTGATCTGCATGTTATTAACAGAAAAGACACGACAAAAAGGTGTTTAAGTTAGCCAATAGGGCCAATCGTGCATAGCCATTGAGGCCATGTGTTTGGGTGTGGCGAAGATCGCGACAACTTTCTTGGTCACATTGGTGATAAGTTGTAGGCGAAGGTTAATACATGTATGTGATAGAATAAATCATGTGAACAAAAGGCCTTATTGCCACTAAAGCCCAAATCTTCATCTCAATGGACAAGAACGGTCCAATACTGTACAGCCAGCTTTCATGATTCTTTTCATAGTTTCCAATTTAAAGCTTCTCTCTCTAAAAAGAGAAGGAAGTCTTACCTTAGTAACATGAATAATTTTAATGCCAAATAATCATCTGGGAAGCTATATGTACATCAATCATCCCGGACTCACTATTTATCATATAAATTTGACAGGCCACCTGACAAGTATTCCCTCCCTCCCAAAAAAGTGTCTTTTTTTTTTTACTTTGAGATATTGTGTTTGACCATTCGTTTTATTCAAAAAATTTATGCAAATCATAAAATAAATAAATCATTAATAAAATATCTCTAATGAATAAAATAAGTCATAAAAAGATAAATAATATTTATTAAAATGTTTTGAATAAGATACATGATCAAACAACATGTTCTCGACATTCTTTTAGGGATGGAGGGAGTATATGCTTCAACTCCCAGTCCTGGAGCAGCCAAAGCATAGATCCCACGGCAGGTGCTTAAAAGTCATCGTGGAACGAAGGAAAGTAAAGAAGATCTCCATGTTAACTATTGTCACCACCCTTTTACCAAAACATGTAAACCACTTGTTGACGACAACATTGAATGTAAATGTTAAATATTCAGGAAAGGACAATGACAGAAACTTCATACAATCTAATTCCATGACGCTGAATGGAGCATTAACCAAACAACAACTGAACACTGACTGACTGACATAAGCTGAAATAACAGTTTTTCTAAATCTCTCCTGGTATTCTTGCTCTGAATATGGACAGCACCAATTCAACATAAACTGCAACAGTTGACCATATTGGCTTGCATAATAACTAAACTTGAGCCTTAAAAAAACAACGGCAGAGCAACCAAATCACAGATGCAACCCAAGTTGTCGTGGAACCAAGGAAAGAAAAGAAGATTCCAAGTTAACTACTTTCCCACCCTTTTAACCTAGCTTGGAAACCTCGTATATATAGTACACATAAAATCAAAACACAATGAAGATCAATAATGTTGTTTTCCAAGTAAGAAGAACAGAAACTCCACGTAATCTAGTTCCATATAGCTGAATGGGGCATGAACCAAAGATTCAAATGAAACATGCTCAGCATAGACTGAAATACAATCTTCTGGCCAAAGGATAAAGATTAATTCAACAACATCCACAATTTTTATATGTGATCCAAATGGGTGCCTAATGGATTATTATGAGTCTCTTGGTTCATTTCTGTTCAACAGTTCTTGCTTTGAAATCAGTAGTAGTTCATTTGGATGAATTATGGTTTGACCCATCACCCAGAGAAAACAAATTTTGCACCCCTAGTTCATCATAATGACTTGAACCTGTCATTCTTTAGCAACTCAACAGAAAAAAAAAAGATTTGATAGCAGTAGCTCTGCAAAAAAGCCACCAGCCAGACTTTATGATAGAATTTCAACAGAACATAAACAGTTTCATAAAAGATTCATCTATTTCGCAAACTCAAGGTCTTGCTCTTTAGTGGCAGATAAGACATCAGTGAGCCTCTCCAGATGCCAGCGATAAGAATGTACCACGGTCTGAAAAGATACCATACAAAAAAAAATCAAAACATATTTCACCTCAGCATTTACCGCTTAATTTCTATCTATAAGATATGACAGAAAATCAGAGAATAATGCTGAAAATAAAATCGGAGACAAAGTAAGGACATAATACACGATCAACAAATTCGTGGGCAAATTTAGCATCTTTACCTGATGCAGGCCATAACAAGTCAAATCTCAATTCAAATTAAGTTTGGTCTCCAATGCCATACATTCAGTTCACGCTTATAGCACCCTCTATATGTAAAGATAACAACTGCCAGTTACATGATGACTTTATTTATAAGACTGTCAAAACCAAAACCAACAAACTAATTAAGAAACATATAGGCACAGTAAAGAAAATTCTGGGCAACAGATGAGTACCAGGTTGTTTAATATTTAACAATTACCTAGCAGACATTTCATCCTTCATCCATTACATAAACTTCACTATTTTGTAGTCAAGAGTTTATTTTCTCTCGGTGTGGCCTTTTATTGGCTTGTTCTAGTGTTCTCATGTTTTCTATTTCCTTTAGGTTCCATTCAATGAGCATTCTTCGTATTATGCCTTGAAGAGGACTCGAACCTCCATCCTCTATCCCTCATTTTTTGAAGCTTTCCTTGTATGTACATTTTATTCTTGCTTAAATATAATGATGTGCACTTCCAAGCACGTTCAAGAAAACTAAACTAGTTGACAAATCAACGTCTCTAGTCAATTTAAGGGTTAATGATGCAATTCACCATGCTTCCCATGGACTGATCCGTATAATAATGACACCAGAAGAATAACCACTGAGTCTAAAGCTATTCTTCTGGTGTGCATTTTACTTCTATGACAGCATAACATTGACACCATTTTCATGTGAAATCAAATTGTGGCTCCGAATTTTTATCTCCAAGCGTTTGTCCAAAAGCATGACACAGTGACTCTGCTACTTGACAGCCCTTAAGAAAACAATATCAACACTGAACCTGATATTGAATTTTCCTAGAAGGGAAATTGCAGACAGATAAACAACACATGATTCTAGTTCTGAGTAGCTAACCTGAGAATCAGCTAAACAGCTGAAATGTGCCTTACATGCTAAACTGAAATATAAGTTCTCAACATTATGATCAGGATGAATCTGACAAGGCAGCGAGAATTGACTATATGTAACATATGTATGTTTATTCGTCAGTAGAAAATAAATGACTTGGTAAAACTATAAAGAAACCAATAGCAGAAGACTGAGAGATAAGTCAGACTTTGCTAACAATAAAAATGGGCCATGATTTGGAAAGATACCATGCACAGAACTCATACCAACTCCAACACAACATTCCATTTAAGTGAGCCACATGCTAGTACAAATTCAGCTTGAGATGTGAGCTTTCAGCTGTGGCAGAAAATAACAGAATATTGTTTTCTACAAGCAAGTCTGACAAGGCGGTATGCATATTTAGCAACAATGCATGCATCGTCATGGTCCTTGATAATAACAAGTAAAAGCACACACAAAAATCATGTCTTCCAATGTCTACGTTAATTTCCTCTACCATACAAAAAAACTCCTTTGGTTACGTCTATATGAAAAATTGAGAATATAACTAACAAATACTACTTGTCTCTGACTGTTGTTCAGAAATTAGGACAAATAACTAAGCAAACACATAGAAGCTGTAAAATGAAGGACCAAGGACAGTGCCATACCAGGAGTGTAGAAGCTCATGTGGATAGTAGAGCCCACGTTCGCCAATCTTCTTCACCAACCCAGACTTCAGCTCGAAGGTGAATAAGCCAACATCTGTCTTAATGAAGATGAGATCCACACCCTCTGCGAAACCAACCACGTAAGCTCCTTGACCGTCACAGGTCATGGCCATGGGCATGATTTTGTCCAGGTCAATGACCCTGCATTGTACCCATTCAGCAGCTCCCTTTACCTTTCTTGACCAAAGATGAAGGTTGGAATCCTCAATGCCAGCGAGAACCTAGGGAATTGCCATCCGTCGCCATGAGGGCAATCATAGTGCAGTGTACACTTCTGTGTCTGGTTGGTGGTGGCGGGTCAATCACACACAAGCAATTCTTGCCACAATCATACATGGCAATCGCAGTACTTCGCGACAGTGTGAAGTAGATTTCATCACCGATAACGGCTACTCGCCTAGGCTGGACATACGGTATGTAGTACCCTCTGTGTGCAGTTATGTCGCGGTTGTGCTTGGCATAGAATTCACAGCCATCGTGAATAGATACTGGCGCACTCCACACACCTGTCACCGACGAATACACAGTTGCTTTAACCAGTGAGTCGTCGTCGTCGGTGGCCAGGAAGAAGACGCGGAAGGGGCCGCCATGGCAGTCGAGGTGGTCGCATCAGGCGTCGGCACAGAGCACAGCGGCGGTGTAGATCATCCAATCGATGTCCGGCTCGGGGACGGCATTCCCAGACGAGGAGATACACGCTCTCATCCTCACGCATATGGATGAGGACGCGGACTTGGGGCCTGTGGAGGTGCTCCGTGGAACGCGCGGTAGCGGCGGAGGAAGCCCGGGTCGCAGAGGATGCGGAGCCACGGCTTGCAGACGAGGAGGCGGTCGCCGAGCGAGGTCCGTCGGCGCCGGGGGCAACGGCGGCGCCATGGTGCTCGTCGTGGGCGGCGCAGCGGTGGATGCGACGGTTTGGGTGGGGTTCTAATTGGGGAAGAGGAATGGAAATGGAACTCCCGGGGCTGTTACAAAATAAAAAAACAATCTTCATGAAGCAAATTTTACATGAATTTTGGATATTTGCCTCACTCACGTGATAAAAAAAAAGTGAATTGTATTTGTATCTGGTCTGGAGTACAAATTGGATTTAAAAAATGAAAACAGTTCAAGCCGGTCACTGGCATTTTGCTTCCGAGGGTGTAATTGGGCGATGGGCTGTGCCACTCAATTTGGCAAAAAAGAAAAGAAAAGCGAACTAGTATATGTTCTTTTTCAGAACCAATAAATTTTGATCATCCTTAGGCTTGAGCTAGATATCTCATCGAGTTGTAACAATGGAATCTTATAAAAGAGTTATTTAGAAACAGGCCTAAGCCTAAACTAGCAAAGTTCACTAGGACACTGCAAAAGTTCATAGCTAACGATCATGGCAACTGTTAAGGGCAATTGACACAATGTTCCTTAAGACAATGCAAACATGACTTTCTAAGGAACTCTTGATACAAACCGTAGGTGCAAATTGACATGAAAACATTCTGAATTTGTTTCTTGTGCCTAATGAAAAAACAATGCATAAGAAATCCAGCGCAGAAAAAGAAAACAAGAAAAAACATATCATTCAAAGTAAAGTTTCATCTTCATCTAATAAAAATACGGCAAAGCTTTTGCCGCCTTTCTAAAAAAAAAAAAATTAAAGTTTCATCTCCATTTTTTCATAGCTGCCGCTTGATGCTCAATCAACTAAATCAATTCTTCAATAGGTCCGGTCCGGCTTCCCAAAGACTTCTCAATAACCAGACTTTAGCACTGACACCTGAGTTACTAAGAGATGCCCGAAACTAAAACCTTCCAGTTATGTATAAAAAAATATATTAGACTGCTACTAACTGACAACCTTGTTGAAGAGCAGCAGCCACTGAATGACATTATCTTTTAAGAAAATGGAAACGATAGAGCCTTACAATTATAGTTTCATGTAGCTGAATCAAGCATCAACCAAAAGGTAGCTAAATATTCCTGGCATATCAGAAACACAGTTTGTCATAATTATGATCAGCAAACATTCTACAGGACAACAATTGAACAAGGCGGTTTGACCCATTCCTACTTAAACTGTTCAACAGATAAGAAACCGACCAAAATACAGTGCAATGTATCAGGATAAATTGAACAAGAGCGGTCACACTTGAGCATAATGACATGAAACAAGGAAACAAAATAACTCGAGCCAACACCATCAGAAAGGCTGGATCTGTCAATTCTGCAATTTTATCACTGTGAGCAGCACCATCAGAGATCAATGAGTCCTTGCTAGCGACAACAATCTGCCACGATCTAAAAAGATGCCAAGCAAAAAAATTCATAAGTCATAACAAACTTTCAACTCTGAATTTACAACTCAATGAGCTATGTACTTGGAATTAGTATCAAAAGTAATTAGAATTAGTTTAATATGTGAACTTCAGCTATTCCAGAAAATAATATAATATTTTAAATACAATGTGAAGCAGGTAACAGTCAATACTACATCAACGAGCTTGCTTAAACATATTAGCAATCTCCATTTTTTACTAGCAGCCATTTCATGCTCCATCAACTATCCGACCAATCAGCTCGATCTTGCTTCCCTTACACTACTCCATAGCACATGGTCTTCAGGAATCAAATGATGGCATAGATAGTGGTATCGATGAAATTATTCCAAATAATAACCAGACTAGGGTCCTGAACTCAGAAACAACCATAGAGACAAGAGGTACTATTTATGACTATAAAAGCATAACCTTTTACATAATTTTTTCAAGTTTGTATATCAGAGTTCCACACTTGCGTAGAAGCTTTTTCAATCTATTTACAACAAACAGTTGATGGTGAAACTAAATTATGGCTCGAATCCTTGTATCTCTAACATTATGTCAAAAAATGTTTGACACAACTACTCGACAGCCCTTTTGAAGGCAACAATAGCACTACAGGTCATATTAAAATTTTAGGAAAGAGAATCAACACAGAGTAAACATGATTATCATTCAAAGCAACTGAACAATAATCAAGCAGTAACTAAAATATTCCTGGCAAAATAAACTGAAGCGCAACTTTTAACAGTAGGGTAAGGATGGATTCAATGAGACCACCCCAATTAAACATAATAATTTGCACAATAACAATGTGCCATGATCTGAGAAGATATCATGCACAAAACTCATAACTGACCATTCAACTCAGGATTCCAGTTCGATGAACTATGAGCTAGTACTCATTCTAGAGGTTACAAGGCTGAGTTTGAGATGTGAATTTTAGCTGTTCCAGAAAATAACAAAATCTTTTTTGATAGAAAATATGAAGCAAGGTAACATTAATTTGTATTACTTTTTTCGCAAACGTGCGACATGACATGTATTTCATTAGGAGGGTACAGAGTTTACGTGGTTTTACCAACAGCGAGCGAGCTGCCCGTGTTAGACATCACTGGCACTGAAAAGAACAAGCTTTCAAGTTTCCTTGCTGGCATGTACATAAATGATATTTGCGACAATAGCAACAGCAGCCTATTCAAGCCATAGCTGCCAGAAACGAGCCGACAATGTAATACTCATCCACAAGTTTGTCAGCATATTTTGCAATTCCACCAGTACTTGGTCATGGTCCTAAACAAGTTAAATCTGATAACACAAATCATGTCCTGTCTTCCAATGCCATGTATTCAGTTTGAACTAGCATAAGAAGATCTGTATTTGGCAAGCTCTATATGTGAATCTAACTAACAGACATTACTTACATTATGACTCATTATTCATAAATCATAACCAACTAATTAAGAAAACATATTGAAGCTGAAAAGAAAATGCTAATTAAGAAAACATATTGAAGCTGAAAAGAAAATGCAGGGCAACAGAGAAGAAGCAGGGGCTAGTACAATACCCGGAGTGTAGAAGCTCATGTAGGGTAGGACACTAAAGTAGACCCCAGACTTATCGACCTTCTTAACCAGCTCAGAATGGAGCCTGACTGTGAATAAGCCAGCACCTGTGCTAACGAAGATGGCGTCCATACCCTCTGCACAGCCAACCACAAATGGTTTGTCATCAGGACTGGTGACAGGTATAATTTTCTCCAGCTCGATGGCCCTGCATTGGATCCATTCTGCAGTTACTTCTGAACTCACCTTCCTTGACCACAGATAAAGGTTGGAACCCTCAATGTAGGCAAACCCCAGTGAGCTGTCCTCCATCACCATGAGAGCAACATGATAGACATGCCGTGTCGGTGGGTTAATCAAGGATATGGAATTGTTGCCCCAGTCATACTTGACAATTGCATTACCCCGCCGCAGCATGAAGTAGGCTTCATCTCCGATAACAGCGCCTCGCCTAGGCTGGACACAGGGTACATAGTAGAGCCTACTACTAGCAAGAGCATCTCGCTTATGCTGGGCATAGGATTCACAGCCACTGTCCAGAGTCACTGGCGTACTCCTCTGATGAGTACACGGTCGCCTTAACGAGATCCTCATCGTCTGTCGGTGACAACAAAGACCACTCGGAAGGGGCTGCCGTGGCAATCGAGATGGTCACAGCCGGGCACAGCGCACAGCACCGCGGCGGAGTAGATCAGCCACGGGATGCCAGGCTCCTCCAGGCGGTGCTCGTCGCCCGTGACGGGGTCCCAGACGACGAAATGCCAGCAGTGGTCGGCGCCCACGTGGAGGAGGACGCGGCCGTGGCGGCAGTCGAGGGCGCGCGAGCGGCCGCGGTCCGGGTACGGGGAGAGGGGCGCCGCCGTGGTGGGAGTGAGGCGTGGCGCGGGGTCTCCTTGGAGGACCGTGAGCCTGTGGAGGAGGCCGAGGAGGGGAGGGGACCCGTGGAAGGCGCGGTACCGGCGGCGGAAGGCGGGGTCGCAGAGGACGCGGAGCCACGGCTTGCAGGCGAGGGCAGCGCGGAAGAGGTGCTCGGGCTCGTCGGGAGGGAGGCGGAGGAGGATCTCGCCGACGAGCTCGTCCATCAGCTCCGGCGGCGGCGCCATGGTGCGGCGGCGGTCGGTGGATGCGAGGGTTTGGATTGGTTGGGCAATCGCAGCGATGAGTAGGTGACTAGTCTGGACTCGGTTCGGTTCGGTTCGGTTTAACCAGGAGTACCTAGAGAACAGCGGTCAACGGAGCTTGACTTGTCTCATGTGAGTGTGTCATTGCCTTGTGCCTATGGCCTGTTTAGTTACACCAAAAACTTCCCTCCGTTTTGAATGATATACGGCTCTGTTCGCTTCACCTGATTTGTTTTGAGGGAAAATACTATTTCAGAGTTAAAAAATATGTGCTTGTTTAGTTGAAGCGAACAGAGCCATAAGCCCTAGTTAAAAAAAAATCTCTCTGTTTTACTCTACTTAAACATATAGAAAAAAAACTATATTGGAGAAAAATAGGAATAAAAAAGAATAGTAATTAATGAATTCTGCCACAGACTCCTCTAGTTTGTAGAGAAAAAAAATACAAAAATAGTGATGAACTCTGTTACAGACTTCTCTGATTTGCGACTCTTAAAAGATCACGTATAATAGCAAACATATATGCAACACTCCTATCCTTATTTTCATGAACATTTATTTTTTCTCTCATTGCAACATATGAGCATGTTTGCTATTATAACTTAAAGTACAAATAACATGATATACATGTGTTAGACTGTGCATACTCCATCCGTCCCAAAATAAGTATCGTTTTAAAATTTTCACTATCTTCTTTTAATTATTTGTCTTATTCAAAAATTTTGTAAAAAAATTAATTATTTTATTATGAAACGATTCATTATTAGAAGTACTTTAATCTTGACTTATTTATTTTAATATTTTTACAAATTTTTTGAATACGACGAATGGTCAAATGTCAATTTCAAAAAGTAAAAAACGACACTTATTTTGGAACAGAAGGAGCATATATAATATAATAATAGAGATCCTAAACCGCCAATAAATTGGAGGCCTCTCAGCCATCGTGCTACTGTTCAGTGTCACTGTTCCAACGTATTATATATATAGAGATCCTAAACCGCCAATAAATTGGAGGCCTCTCAGCCATCGTGCTACTGTTCAGTATCACTGTTCCAACGTATCATTGATGAGGCAGCGTTCACTCAAGGAAAAAAAAAGCGGCAGTGTAAATGGGGCCCGCTGGCCACAGGCCCAGAGCCTCGCCGCCTCCGCGTCTTCGGTGCGGAGTGAAAAGTAAAACAAAAAGGGGCGCACCAACGCCTCGCCGCCTCCGCCATTACCGCCTCCACCTGTTTCTCTCTCCCGGCCCCCTCGCAACCACCGCCCCCGCCCCCTACCTTTTCCCTGAGCACCGCTCGAGCAGATGACTCGGCCCGCCGTACATCTCTCTCCCAGTTGCAGCGTGCGCTCCTGCGGTGGCCGGCCCTGCCGCCGATTGCGCACGTGGATCTTTTTGACCTCCTCTTCACAGCAAACGGCGTGTCAAGATGCAGCGACCGGCGCCGTCTCCTCCCCACCATCCCGGCGTTTGCGACTACACTTGGGGCGCAGGCAACCACATGGTGGAAGCACTGCTTGGAGGCTGCCGTCATCCTCATCCCCACCTGTTAGCCTTGGATCTCGTGATCCTCTTCGAGTACCTCGCCGCCGTCCGTAGGATCGTGCCCCCTTCTCCATCTCGATCTCGATCACGATTTTGATCTGGGATCCGGGTCCACAAAAATACGGTTTGGTTAGGTCTTCAATGCTTAGCTCTGCGACATATCTATACGCTGAAAAAAAAACTTTCCCAACATTATTCCTCATAGTTTAATGGCGACGAGATGCAACAAGCAAATTTTGTCGTTACCTTTTGCAGGTTTGGATGAAGCGACAGGTGACTATATAGCATGTCCAGCTATTTTCTGACTGAAATAGCTGAATTTAAGTCAGACCCTCTAAGGTTTGGTCTTTTCACAAATGCTCTAATGACAAATGTATGCTATTCTTTCCATAAGTGACAGGCTTCCTACAGGCAATGCTTATTCACAATTTTAGATTGCATATATACATGCTCTTAATTCTGGAGCCATACAGTTTCAGAGCAGCGAATTTGCTCAAGTTACATTCTCATATTTACATGCACTAACATAATTACTGTTCAGATTTTCCATCATTGGCCTCTTAGGCAAAGACACTGGAGGTACTAATATATGTTCATTCTATATTTCTATTTGCTTCTAATTTATCATTCTTCATGAAACTGCTACAATAATGTACTCATTTTTGTAAGGAAACACATTTTAATTCTACTGGACTGAATCAGTTAGTGCTCCTTCTACAGTTTTCTCATCCACCATTTAAAATTCTTAGGACCCCTGTAATCACTAATTTGAAATCTTCAAAAAACCAGGAAGATGATTATTGGGTACACCTGTAAATTTTCCTGTTAATTAAACCTCAGCACCGCTGTCATCCTTTGGTACTCCTCCCTCTCGACCAAGATCTGAACTCAAATGTGTGTTTCTTTTATTTTTATTTTCTCTATTTGGTTCTTGACAGGTCCAACAAAAGATGGAAAAGAGATGGTCAGGCTTTTGTGCGGGACGATAGATCCTTGACAGGTGCCCTATCCTGCTCTTCTCTATGTGCTATGTTCTCCATTTTTTTCTTATGCAAATTTGTAGCTTCCTTCATATAAGTACCTTTATCAGATTAATTGCAGGACCATGTATTATTACCATAATTATCTTTCCTTATTGTATTTGCAGTATCCTCATTGCTTTGCATTGTCCCTCTTTGTTTTTTTCAGGCTAATGAACTATTCTGGGAGCCTGTGCTGCTAATCTGTCCTCATGGTGGACAATGTGCTGTACTAAATGGATCATTGATGAGCGCTTAATAGGGCACTCTGGAATGGTAAGGGGCGTTATGAAATGATACGTAGTGTTCATGTCTCCTATTTTTTACCACATGCCGCTAATACAGCACGAATTAGTTTCAGACATGAATGCTTTTCAGGTTGTTCTCCAGCTACATGATATTAATTACATGTTGCCTACACCATGCACAATTGACTTGGAAGACAATAGGAACATTTTTTATGTTTTCTGTACCTTAATTTTATATACATGAGTTGAGTTTTATGATTGCAAACACGAAAGAAGATGAACAACACTTTCTTTCATGGATGATAATTTGATGTGTAGCTGTTGTAGTGAACAACATGGAACACATGCTTTTCTCCATTATTATTGATTTCTTACACAAGGCTTCCTTGATGTGATGTGCCAAAAAAAATGAATAATGACAAACAAGAAAATTCTTGATGCCTAACTATTTTGGTTAGCTCCCCATTACCGTTGTCCTTTCCACCTGTTATTTGGTTTCCAAGAGAATACCTCAATATATTTGTTTGGAGTGTTAAGAAATGGTGTGGTTATTCAACTATTGGCTTATTACAACATATAATGTAGATTGAATCACTTTGCTATTGCTTTATAGTCATTCTTGTGTAATTTGTTACGTGCCTATGGGGTGCTCTGCTATGTAGGGCGAAAATGGAGCTGTTCATATCCGAAGCTACCGAGATTGTAATCGGAACTTAGATCAACTTATGACCTGCATATGCAGTGCCATTGCACAGTAAGCAAAAGCCCTTTATTATTTTCCAAGATCTGAATTTACATGAATGTTCTCAGTATTATGCCTCTCAGATACTTCAGTAGTAAAGTTGCAGATTACTCATAACTTCAGTAGGGTGGTAAAAGTTGCAGATTACTAAACACGGAAACTGAAATGACATGTTTTCTCATGCTGTTTCAGAAAGAAAGGAAACAACAACGTCAAATAGCAGTCAATTATGTAGGATCTTTATGGTTTATAACAGCACTTGATGTTTGCATAAACCTCAACCTATTGTGACCACAGCTAATTATTTCATATATGCTAGCAGTGATGACTTCTCAAAGGTACAATGGGCAAAAACCTTTCTTCAGCCTCACCTGGTGAGACAGCAATTCATCACTTCATCCATATATAATAGATGGAAAGGTTGTGGTCTGTGACACGATATTTGATAGTTTTCTGTCCATTTTGTGCGGCGCATACTCTAGCCATCATATAGTTACATCATCCACAGAATCATCTTAGGAAGAACCTACAAGGCTACAATTCCAAAAAACTTGAGCACAAACTTTTTGAATTAAATATTGAAATCAACACATAACACTTAATGGGGTTAAATTAAAGTAGTGGTTCAAACAGAAGCGGAATCCTAAGATTGTATAGATACAAATTATACAGAAAGAGAGGTACATCAAACTCATAGAGGCACTCAAAGATAAGTACCACCTTTATGTTCAGGGGAACAAAGAGGAAATCATCCAATATGCTAAAGCTGAGTATGTGTTCACTACAGACATTCCTTCACTTCCCAAAAAAACTTATTAATGATATGATAGCCTTCTAATCACTTGGTAACCTGTGCGTCCATGCAACAACACATGGAATTTGATATGTATTTCCTGCTTTTAGCCCTGCTTGGTACCTTCAAATCTTTTGTTCGGTCTTCTGTCCATGTACTCTTATATGATTCTGGCAAAAAAAAAACACACACACACACACACCATCCATTACCACTTCTTTTTGACACATGGTCTGTTTTGTCTACATTTCCAGGTTTCTTAAAATAGTTGTGACGGTAGCTTTAGTTGTTCCTATATTCAATATATGCTACTTCAGTGCATCAGTGGCATGAAAGTATAGCAGCAAACTCAACCTAAACGAATCAGAACTTTAGGCAAAACAGGCTAAAGGAATCAAAACTTTAGGTAAAATATTCTAGGCTCCATTCTTCATATATTTTTCTATGCATTCTTTAAGTTTTCCAGCGCATTCCGTGATCTAACTTGGGTGTGCAGCAACTTAGACTTAGCGCTATCGAAAGGTATCCAGCACCAATGACTATGCAATAGATAACTTGGATAAGAATGATGCCAATTCACCGGAGTCATCTTCAAAATCTCCTAGGGATCAACAATTCCACCACCGTGGATTCTTTCATCAACACCAGGCTTCTTCAATAGACAATTAAATAGAATTGAGGATTTAGGAGTCTTCTCTTCTTTATTTGCCTTCCATTCCATAAGAGCTGGAACACTATCACTTCTATAGTGTTTGTTTTACAATGTGTGTTCCAAACTTCCAATAACCCATGAATTACACTTGGCAGGTCTGGTAGCATAGAGAGAAGGCACAGAGAGGTCTGTATCCACTTCATGAACTACAACGCTCATGTTTACAAACACATTATTCATTAGGTGCGTGATCAGAGCGTGCTTACAAAAAAGAACATTGCATTACTGTTTCAAATACAAACTGTAGTTATGTACAATAGTAGGTAAATAGTTTGCAAAATGGTAGTTTCACCATCAGACGATTTCTAATACTTATGAATTCACGAATTTTTCATTGATTACACAGCATTAATTCATGTTATTTCATTTTCCTACACTTCAGTCCAAGAATACCATGCCAACCTTTTCTTTTTCGTGTCTGTAGTGCAGCTAATGTATTTCGATTTATTTGAACGATTGTGAAAGCGTGATGTGTATAGCTTATTGTGTTGTCCCAGGTCCTAGCGTCGGTAACTACACGGAAAAGATGGAAGTGATTGAACATCCTCTATACTCTTTTGTACATCCCCTATATTATATCACTAAACTATGTAAATATGAAATAGTTTTTCATAATTATGTTCTAAGCATAAATGAAGCCTTATCAGTACCGCTTTCTTGGGCGCTTTTTTTGGCGCTTCCTCTGTAGCCGGCGCGGCATCAGCGCGCCCAACCATGCTAGTCTATAATACTTGTCGTGTTGCTTCTCTCACCACTTTTTTATAAAAATATGGTACATAACTGCAAACCCATGTGCACAGAAGTCTGTAATCAGAAGATGCTAATTTGTTATGGAGTGCGTGGTTTTAACTAGAAAATTTGACTCAATCAGACAACAGTTGGCAAGCATTATTACAGGCCCATTATTACTAGAAGCAAAGCAAGCATGGCCTCATAATAAAAGGCCTCTGAAAATCATCTTTATTTTTTTGAGCAATCATCTGAGCAAATAAACAACGTACTAAATCCATTCCAATTTATAAGTCAATTGACTTTTTGGCCTCAAGTTTGACTACTTGTCTTATTCAAAAAATTGTATAAGATATCACTTCTTTTGTTATGGCTTGTGTATTAATAAAACTTCTTCAAGAATGATTTAACTTTAACTATTTTTACGTAAATATTTTGAATAAAACGAGTGGTCAAAGTTAGGGTTAAAAAAGTCGAACGACTTATAAATCGAGAGTATATCTTATTAGGTGGGAAAGGAAAATGGTGGAGCTGTTTTTTACCGACGATTCTGCCATCTAACGATAATGCTCCATTCAGTTCGCTTGCGTTTAACCTGTAACATGTTCCGTTAGCTTGCCTGTTGCTTTTACATGTTCAGTAAGCTTGCGTTTTACTTGTACCATATTCATTTTCAATTTCGATGCAATCGTATGCAGTGCATTCAATTGACAAAATCTTCCGCACAGCAACATCGATGAGATCTTACAAGGGTGACTGAAAATGTGGAAGCTAATTACCTAGGTTCAGGCCAAGAAATGCAAGGGCGAGACCACAGATAAAATTCAAACAGCACTAGGAAAGTTCAGAACAAGCAATCCTGATTCCTGACGGCTGTGGCTCCTTGAACTAAACTTTCGTGCAGCTCAACATGGTGGTGTTAGTGCTCAGTAATCAGTACAACCTAGAACATATTACAACTGATTTTCCTTATCCAAAATGCAAAAGAAAAGAGAGCAATGCGTAGAAAGAGAGCAATGCGTAACGAATTCTGCTGTGTAACACAAAAGGGAGTAATGCATAAGTTATTCTGCTGCGTAACACGAAAGGGGGCGGGCATGGCTTCCAGGTCAACTGGTCAACATTTACTCAAACAGCAGGAGAAACAAGGGCTGGTTAACAGAATAAGATTCCAGCTATGAGCTATTAACAGTAAATACTCTTACTGCTAGTTGACAAACATTCTTGAAGATGAATGGCATTACTTTTTCCAGAAAAAAGGAAACATCATAAGTCCACAATTTTAACCATATGCAGCAGACTAGAACATTTAACTAAACAGTAATTCAGAACTGCTTGACATATCAAACAGAAAATCAGTATGTCGTCGACACAATCAGGACGAATTCACAGGGCAAAAAAGATTGAACAATGGCTTACACCACTCCTACTTAAACTGCTCAACAGATAAGAAATCAACATACTAAACAGAATTACAGTTTTCTGTTCATAGGATCTGAACTGAACAAGAACCAAAGCCGATCATTATGACTTGCATGCATAAACTGATCAACAGAAAACAGACCAAGTTTGTGCTTTGGTAGGTATAGGTAGTTGCAGCACCAGAGAAGCCAACAGTAGCAGTCTCAAACCAATGGACACATCTTTGTTGCAAAATGTGTCGCTGCGCCACACATCAGTAACCAATGGCCCTCGCTAGTGACAACAATCTGCCACGATCTGTAAAGACACCAAGCACAAAACTCATAAACAACTTAAAGAGTCTACGATTTGATGTGCATGTTCTAAGAACTAGTTACAAAGATTAATGAATAATGAATGGACCTGCTATGTGAATTTCAGCTATGCTAGGAAATAACACAGTTTTTTTAATAAAAAAATGAAGCAATGTAATAGGAGAATATTCTTATCAACAAGTTCATTCAATTTTTCAATGTCCATTTTAGGCATGTGGCAACTTCATGCTTCATCAACTATTTGACTCAAGAAGTCAAGAGGGTTTATCAAAAAGGGGGAAAACATTCTGGGAGTAATGATGCAAATACGCAATTGGCCCTGCTTCCCATAAATTGGTCCAAACATAAGTATAATAGAAAGTCTCCAGGTCAAATATTAACCAAACAAGAGTCCGGATTCACCAATGAAACAAAAGATGCCTGTTACTCTCGGACGTCATAACCTTTGAATTCTTGGCAATATTTTCCCAAGTTCTCAATAGAAGCTTAAACCATCTGATTAAACCTTAAAAAAGGTTCTTCAGTTGATTTACAAATGGTAAACGCTTAATAGGGAACCAATTAAATCACATCTTTGATCCCCGTTTCTACAACTGTATGCCCAAACATTCTGGCAAAGCTATTTAGCTCTTTTGAAAATGAGACGAACACTGAATGCCATATTTAAGGAAAGAGAGAAACAGCATAGACAACACTTAATTTTAGTTCCAAGTCGCCATATCACCTATTATCCAAAAACTGAGATATGACTGAAATTAAAAAAAAAAACCTTTCAACAACATGACTAGGATAATTTCGACAGGAAAACTATTTATAATGACTTGCACAATCTGTATTTGAACTGGTCAATAGAAAAAACACGACTCAGAGAGAACAATGTGCTATGATCTGAAAAGAGAACATATAAATCTAATAACCAACTGTTTAACTCAGTATTCCACCTGGGTGAGGCTTGTGCTAGATTACTAGTACTAATACAAAAGGTTACAAGACTGAGCCTTGTGCCTGGGAGCTACAGCTGAGCCAGCAAAAAAAAAAAAAAAAAAAGAGCTTTTTCTTGGCAACAAATTTGAAGCGAAGTAACAGGACAATACTAGTTCAACAAGTTTGTAAGCATATTTTGCAATTTCACAGATTTATATCATTGTCCTCAACAACTCAGATGTCAAAACCAAATAACATTATGTTTTGCCATGCTACAATAACATTATGTTTCGCCATGCTACATATCCACTTTCCTCTAGCATACACAAGTTTCTTTGGCAGACAATATATGCAAGTATAACTACTATAGTTTACATATGACAAATCGTGCACAAGTCAGAAAGGTCTACTTAAGCAAACATAAGGAAGCTGTAAAGAAAATACAGGACAACAGGTAAGAAGCAAGGGCTAGCATAATACCTGGAGTATAAAAGCTCATGTAGGGTAGGACACTAAAGTAGACTCCAGATTCGTCAACCTTCTTCACCCGCTCTGACTTGAGCTCTATACTGAATAAGCCAACACCTGTGCTTACGAAGATGACTCCCAAGCCCTCAGCAGACCCAACAACAACTGTTTTACCATTAGGATTGGCAACAGGTATTATGTTTTCCAGCTCAATGACCCTGTATTGTAGCCATTCTGCAGCTTCTTCTGTATCCATCGTCATTGACCACATACGAAGGCTGGAACCCAAAATGCAGGCAAAGCCAAGTGTACTGTTATCCATGGCCATGAGGGCAATGTAGGACACGTCCTTTGATGGCGGAGGAATCAAAGAGAAGCGATTCTTGCACCAATCATACTTGACGATAGTGTTATCCAGCTTGATTGTGTTGTAGATTGCGTCCCCGATATGGGTGCCTCGCCTTGGATGGAGATTGGGCAGATAGTAGGGTCTCACTGTAATGCCATCTTGCATATGTCGATCATAGTATTCACAACTGCTATCAAGATATATCGGCTGACTCCACGCACCCGTCTCCGATGAGTACACACTAGCAGATATGGTAGGCTTGTGGTCATGGGTGGCCACGAAGACCACGCGGAAGGGGCCACCACGGCAGTCAAGGTGGGCGCATCCATGGGTGGAGCAGAGCACCGCCGCACACTCGATCCGCCATTGGGTGTCCGGCGGCGCGCGCATGGCGTGGCGGTCGGCCGTGACGGGGTCCCAGACGTGCAAGCGACCGGCGTCGAGGGTGAGGACGCGGCCGTGGTGGCAGTCGAGGACTTCGAAGTAGGCTGCTTCGGAGCCAGGGTGCGGGAAGTCGGGCACGGACGTCGTGGAGGCGAAGCGGAGCGGGGGCCTTCCCTCGTGGACCTGGAGCCTGTGGAGGAGGCCGAGGAGCGGAGGTGCTCCGTGGAAGGCGCGGTAGCGGCGGAGGAAGCCCGGGTCGCAGAGGATGCGGAGCCACGGCTTGCAGACGAGGGCGGCGCGGAAGAGATGCTCGGGCTCGTCTGGCGGGAGATGGAGGAAGATCTCGGCGGTGACGTCGTCGACCAGCGGCGGGGGCAGGCGTGGCGACGCCATGGCGCGCTCGTCGGCTCGTGAACGGCGGCGGAGCGAGGGTTCGGATTCGGATCGGGGAAGAGTGGCTTCGACAGTTCTGTTTGGTTGGGCTGGACCAGAGCCATTGGCCGGGCCCATAACCATTGCTGGGTTGGGCACTGGGCTGGACCACAGCTAGTTAGATTGGAAGTTACTCCCTCCATCCATTGCATCGTGCAATTCTCGTTTCTTGCGAAAACTTTAACTAAATTTATATAAATAATAAATACTTATATTTAATATATAAAATAAGTATTATTAAACTAGTTATGAAATGTATTTTTATAATAAATTTATTTTAAAATATAAATACTAATATTATTTATTGTAGATTTGATCAAACTTAAGTTATTTTAACTGACATATTTTTCATAGTTGCATAATTAAATGTACAGAGAAAGTAGAAAAGATTTAAACAGGGCCATAAACCGTCGATTTGATTTCTCTCATGATGGCCACCAACTCCAAGCGGTCTTGGTTTAAAAAAAAACCATCCAAACGGTCTTGCAGTCCTTTTTTTTAAGAGGCTTTTACCTGTGTACCATTAAAAAAGATGGCACTTACCCATGTACCACTAAAAAGTTGGAGCGAACCTGAGTACCATGCATGTTAACTTTTTTGTCTCCCGTGCCATTCCGTCCGATTTCTCATCTAACACCGTTAATTGTGTTGGAAAAAGTCACAGATACCCTAGGGTTTGAGGAAGAGGTTTTTTTTATAAGAGCAGCCGGGGACTGCAGCGTCGTAGCGGGGCAGGCCCGGGCCTTCGCGCTGGAGGGTCAGAGGGAAACCGGACTCCGGCGAATACAAGACGCCGCCACACTAACGCATCGTTGTTGTTGGAGTCGGAGTAGATCGCCGAGCGGCTCCCCGACGAGGCGCTGCTCTTCAGGCCCTCCTGCACCTGCGAACAGAGCACTCAATCATCGTCCATCTGGTCACGGGTGAACAGAGCAGAGAGCACTCATCAGTCACTCAATCAGAACAGAGCACCTGGTCACGGGCGAACGAATTGCAATTTCCACCGCACGCTACCAACCTCGAGCTGATGATCATCACGACTGTCCTCGTCGTCTGAGTCTCGCTGCAGCTGCAAGCGCGACAGCTCCGTCTCAAGATCAGCTTCCATCCAGTCCATGTCACGGCACCCGCCGTCTTCACACGCCCCACGGCTCACCGTGGCGGCCGTGCTCACGCGCGAACCGTCGCCGCCAGCACATGCGACGGGCCCCTCGACGACGCTGGCGCAGTCGGTGCGAGGCGCTGGGCCGGCCGTTGCAGCTGCGACTGCGCACGTTCGCCCTGGCATCGAGGAGCAGGCGCTCCATCTAGGCACGCTGCTCTGCCATCCTGCTCAGCTCCTGAAAGGTCCTAAATGGCTAGAGGGGGGGCTGAATAGCCTATAAAAATCTACAAACAACACTTAACAAGCCGATTAGTAACAATAGCAAGCTTTGCAAAACACTACCTCTAAACTATGCTATGCAAGCCACCTAGACAAGTATACTACACTATGATCACTAGTTCACACTCAAAGGCTATGTCACTACTATACACTACTCCTAAGTGAGCAACTAACTAACAAGCTACACACGAGAGTAAGTACACAAAAGTAAAGAGAGAAGGTGATTTTAATACCCCCGGTGTAGAGAAGATATGAAGTCCAATATAACCAATCAATCAAATATAAGGGAAATCCTCGGTAGAGAGATGACACAAGATTTTTTACCGAGGTTCACTTGCTTGCCGGCAAGCTAATCCTCGTTGTAGCGATACACCCACTTGGAGGTTCACGCGCTAATTGGCATCACACGCCAAACCCTTCTCAAGGGTGCCGCACAACCAACACAAGATGGGGATCCATCAAACTACGAGCAATCCACTAAAGATGCCTTTCGCGGTCTCCCGCGGGGATAGGCTCAAGAACCTCTCACAACTTCACCGATCGGAGGCGGAGACAATCACCAACTCCCCTCAACGATCCTCGCAGCTCCAAGCCGTCTAGGAGTCGGTAAACTCCAAGAGTAACAAGAGAAACCACTGCGAATCACCACTACCAAGTGCCTCTAAATGATCTCTATCAAAGCAATGCACTTGATGCTCTCCAAACTCACCAAATGATGATCACAATCAAGTAGGATGAGTGAGAGTGGAGTGGGAAGGCTCACAAATATGCTATGATGTTCAGGAGTGCCAAGAGATACTCCCCAAACCGGCCAAGTCGCTATTTATAAGCCACACACAAAGAACTAGCCGTTTAGACTTCACTGCGTACCGTCGGACTGTCCGACGGCCAGACCGTCGGACTAATCAGCACGATCCGACGCTCCGGATAAACGCCACGTGTCACTAGCCGTTTGAAGTCGAACGTTGGATCACAACGGCTAACTTCCCGCGCTAAACGAACCGTCGGACTGTATAATTGTCGGACTAAAACAAACGGTCCGACGCCCTCAGCTGACACCGTCGGACTCAGCGGGACGAAGCCGTCGGACTAACGATCGCGGCCGTCCGACGTTTCCAGAGAGCTCCCCGAGCCCTGAAAACCGTCGGACGTTGGTCCGACGCTCACCGTCGGACTAACGCCGAGAGTCCGACGCTCTCAGAGCTCGCCACGTGTTATCTCTCGCACGAACTGCACCGTCGGACGCTTCGGCTAATGGTCCGACGCTCAGGAACTGAGCGTCCGACGCTCTCAGCAGTGTTAGCCGTCGGACTGAGGCTAATGGTCCGACGCTCTGTGACAATACGGTCCGACGCTAGTTTTTCTATTGTAATGTCTCCGAAATTCACCGAATCCTGCCTCGCAAGCTCGGCAGGAGGAAGAGAGGACCAAACCCTCTCTAACCCTCGAACTTCACCCCGTTTCTTAAGTCACTAACACTCCAAAGTGTCTCTTACTTAGGTGCACGTGTGTTAGCCTTTTTCAAAGAGTTTTCCACGGGTCAAGTTAGTGTCACTAGCATCTATATGCATATGCAATGATCATGAACACCTAGTGGCACTTGATAACCGTATTTCATTAACGATTTCGCCCCTCTTGATAGTACGGCTATCTATCCTAAATGTGATCACTCCCTCTATGGAGTCTTGATCACTAAAACCAAAAGAGCTCCTATTGGTTATACCTTTGCCTTGAGCTCCCGGTTTCTTATCAACTTCCTTCTCATCTCTTGATGGACCTTGTGGACACCTATGATGATGGACTTATACCATTTGCATGGATGCCGTCAATAGGGCTTTCTCCTTTGTTGATGGACTTACACCATTTTCATGGACGCCGTCATTGCCCTTCACTTGTGACCTCCACCGACCCTGGTCCTTTGCTCCATCTTGCCATTTGCTAATCAATTCTCATGAAACACTTAGAGCAATCGTTAGCAAACTAGGTTTCATCAATTACCCAAAACCAAACATGGGCTTTCAGCTCCGCCGCTCTCTTGGACAGCAGCAGCACCAGGCTGGCGCACAGGCCCAGGCTCGCCGGCAATGCGTCCTTCCCTGCAAACAAGTGTCGTCACCATCTGGCCATGCAATACACGGGGGAACACCGTGGACAAAGGCACCCACGTGCGCGCACGTACCAAGACTCCAAGAGAGCTCCGAGGGGACCCGGGCTCGCGACGCGCCGGCTGGCTGCCACCACCGCCGTGGGCGCGGCCACTTCCGCCGGCTCGTCCTCCTCCTCATGCTTTGCGGCATTGGCGGTTCCGGCGGCGACAACGGCGTCCTTCTTGGCGGTCGCGGCGCTAGCGCTGGCGCAGTACCGCGGGAGGAGGCGGACGCGGCATCCGAACCCGGCGCCACCGTGGCCTCGGCCCCTGTGAAGGATGCAGGGCAGCAGCGACCGCGGCGACGAGCACCCGTGGTGGCGGTCGCAGGCCACGGAGGCCCTGGTGAGGACCGTCCCGACGGTGGGAGGCGACGACGAGGCTGACAGGCGCGGTGGCGCCGGCGCCGTGGTGGTCTGGTGGTCCCATCCGTTGCCATCGGTGATGGGAGTGGCTCGCTCGAGCAGCAGCCGAGGCGACTCGACGTCGACCAGGATCTATCTGTGGAGGATTAGGAGTCACTAATAGCTTGGCCCCACTGGGCAGAGTGAAAGGAAGACGATAGGGATATGAGAAGGGTATTTCAGACGTTTTCACAGGCCGGACCCACATGTCAAGGCTAGCAAACGGTTAAAACGCGACGGAAGATGGACGGAATGGCATGAGAAGCAAAAAAAAAAAAGTTAACGTGCATAGTACTTAAGTACGCTCCAACTTTTTAATGGTACGTGGATAAATGCTATCTTTTTTAATGGTACACTGGTAAAAGATTTTTTTTTTTACCGGTCTTGCAGTCTCTCTCCTCGCTTCTTCAGTTTTCCCCACACGCAAATCCCCAATTCCCCACCACCGACATTTCTCACCCAAAACCTCGCACCGCCGGAGCTAATCCCAATGGTGTCGCCGCCGCCGGAGCTGATCCCCGATGTTGTCGCCGAGATCCTGCTCCGCCTGCCGCCGGACGACCCCGCGGGCCTCGTCCGCGCCTCCGCCGTCTGCAAGCCCTGGCTCCGGACCCTCACCGACCCCGCCTTCCTCCGCCGCTACCGCGCCTTCCACGGGATGCCCCGCGTGCTCGGCTTCCTCCACTACCCGGTCGACCACAGCCCCGAGAGTTTCGTCACCACCACGGCGTTCCGCCCGCACGGCGACGCCGACGCCGCCCACCGCACCTGCGCCGTGGTCGACTGCCGCCACGGCCGCGTCCTCTTCTACGACTACGGCTCCGAGGACGAGGAGTTCGTCGTCTGGGACCCCATTACCGGCCGCGAGCGCAGGGTCGGCCATGCCCACGACATGCCCGACTTCTACACCAACCACGCGGTGCTCTGCGCCGCGGGCACTGGCTGCGACCACAGCGCCTGCAGTGGGGGGCCGTTTCTACTGGCCAGCGCGGCCGTGCACTGCGACGCCGATCCTATTGCTTTCTATGAAGAGTTAATAGGCGTATCCTGCTTTGCCTACGGCTGCTTCTACTCGTCTGAGACCGGCGAGACGGGCGCACGGACTGCGCTGGACCTGGACCTGGAGCATGAGCACAACCTGAACCAGCTGTGCAGCCTTGACCTTGAGGACAGTCCCACCGCACTAGTTGGGGATGCGCTCTACTTCGTCGGCAACTTTGGCAAGCTGCTGCGGTATGATGTTCTGGGTGGATGTGGCCTGTCAGTGATGGAGCTACCTCCTGTTTCCAGCTTTCCCGGTAACAGCACCATTGTGATGAGAGCAAGCAATGGTGAGCTGGGATTAGCCACCTTCTTTCAACTAGGCTTCCTAGTCCTGTTCTCGACTGAGATGGGTCCTAACGGAGATGCCAGATGGGAGCCAATCAATCTCATCTTTCTCCTGAAACTGCTGCCGTTTGACATTCGTATGAGCTCAGCATGGTTGAGTGGATTTGCCGAAGACGCCAGTATCATTTTCTTGAGCACAGATGACAATGGAATCTTCACTGTTGAGCTCAAGTCATTGCTGACCAGGAAGGTGTGCGAGATGGGCAATGTCAAACATGTCTTTCCCTACGTGAGCTTCTACACTCCAGCTGGTACTGCATCTCGTGCTTTCACCATCTTTGTTTGTTTCGCTGCAATTTGTGACTATTTAGTCAGTCAGATATAGTCATACTTCTGTTAGTTTATTATGAAGGTGGTGTGTATTTATCTAGATAAGGGACAATTGATTTTGATTTAGAGACACAAGGAAGACATCCAGAAAGATATATGTGGTTGAGAAAATCTATGTCCAACTAGGAGGTTGTGGGAATATCTTCATGTCTATCACTTGCATGGCCAATCTGAACATCACACCCAAATCACAATGTAAACCTTCAAAATTGATATGCATGTTGATATTTGATTGTCAGCTCATAACATGGTTATAGTCTTATGCATGTATAAGATTGCACTTGAAAAAAATAATCGCTCCAAGAATACTCCGGTTTGGCCGTTTGTGCTGAAGGAAATAGAAAATGTTTATATCAGTAATATTGGATTTAGATAGATTAGATAGTTAATATTGCATTTAGATTTAGAGACACAAGAAAAACATTGGCAATTATATGTGGTCAAAATATTCAACACATACGTAGGAGGTTGTTTATCTTTGGGAAAATTGGTTGTGTAGCACTGGAAGATCACGATCTCCGTAAAATACCATTGAAAGTTTACGCCCCTGTAAAATACAACTGAAAGATTGAACCGTGAACTGAAACTAGCATTCTGTTAAAATAAAGTGACGGAAGTGACGGACCTCACCGTGAACTAAAAGATCACCGTGTTCTCGTGGATGCTTGCCGCAAAAAGGAGTGGCTCCTGTGGCACCACTGCCACCACGCGCCGCAGCGCGCGCTTCAGCTCCACCTCGCCACTGGGCCGCACCAATCCATTTTCTCGAACACTGACCGCATAGCCCGCTCGCCCTTGATGAAGTCCGGCGCCAGCGTCAGCATCTCGGTGCCGCCGTTGGCGGACAACATGAGCACCATGAACACTCGAATGGTGCGCGAGAAGTCAGAGATGTTGTGCTTCACCAGCCACGCGGCGTGTCATAGGCTCACAGCCCCATCGCCGGAGTCGAGATGACAATCACAGGAACACAGAACGTAGCGGCGTTCCCCATTCCCGGAACTTCTGTTCCGGATCGCGGAACGGGAATGTCGCGGTACCGTCGCAGGAACTCGATTGGGACGCGAATTGGAACTGCGTACCAAAATAAACTGGATCATCAAGAGAAGGAGGAAGACACATGATCGAAATCGCCATTCTCGCGGAGAAGAAACTTATGAGCGACTTCACGGACGGCAGCGGCGGCACGGCAGCGGCGAGATGCATTAGGCATGGGTGTCGGCGGCGGCAGTGGCAGCGGCGCAGTGGGCATGGCGTGGGCGGCGGCGCAACGAAGTGGCCTTGGACGGCGCGATGCAGCGGTGCAGCGTCAGACGGCGGCGGAGGTTGCTGGCTTCGATGAGCGAGCAGCCGAGCAGTCAACTGAATGAGTGGAACACAACTTCACCTAAGGTAGATGGGCCTCCAGCCCAGTGTGAATGGCAACAAAAAAAAAGACTTCTGGTGGTTGTGCTCGTGGGGTTCTTGAGCATGGCGCGGGCGACGACGATGCGCTGCTTCTGGCCGTCGGAACCTGCTGACACGTGCTGCTGGACGCCAGAACCTGTTGCTAGCATTGGTGCCGGTTCTACGAGCCCACGTCAAGGCGCGTGCTCCTGGACGGCAAGGACGTGCTCAGGTGCAACTTGCGAGCACTGCTGCGCGTGGTGGCGGTGGTGCCGCAGGAGCCGTTCCTGTTCACAGCAAGCAACAACGAGAACATGGTGATCCTTTTGCTTCACGGTGAGTTCCGTCACTTTATTTTAACAGAATGCTACTTTCAGTTCACGGTTCAATCTTTCAGTGGTATTTTACGGGGGCGCAAACTTTCAGTGGTATTTTACGGAGATCTTGATCTTTCAGTGCTACACAACCAATTTTCCCTTTATCTTTTGTTCTGTATTCACCTTTGTTTGGCCAATAAAAATCACACAAAAACAAAAGGATGGTGGAAATCCTTAAATTTAACATGTTACTCATACAACTTTGAAGATAACACAAGTTTTCTAATATAAGTAATGATTGATTTAGATCTAACAAAACAAGAAAAACTATATATGTGCTCAGGAAAATGTATGCACAGCTAGGAGCCCATTGATCTATTGGCTTGCTTAACCCTTGTATGGTAAATTCCACTATAAAAACAATCTTAACCTTCATAACTTGCATGTTGTAGCGTTCTAGCCCGTGTAAGTACGACTTCCTGATCCATAAGCTGGCTGCAAGCTTTATCCTTCATAAATTGTCACTGTAGGCAAGCTTAATTTACAACAAGAGGAAGTAGAAAATGTCTAGGCAAGTTACATTGTCCGTAAATTACTAAATTTAGAGACATGAGAAAATAATTGAAAACTCTCTAGTTGGGACATTGAATTCACGTCTAGGTGGTTGTTGATGTATTCTCCTGTTTTTCACCCTTGAGGTCTTGTGTGGCCAATCTGAAAAATCACACCAAAAACACAGTTTTGTAAATCTTGAGTCTCATCATGTTGCTCATTTAGCTCATGGATATGTTTGATTTCTTAGTGTGATCATAAGCTTTTATTGTTTTATTTTCAGCTTTTGCTAGAGGCACACTGCAATCACCTGTGGAGACTCAGTGATCCTCTAAGATCCATCACTTTGCGGTGTTGATGCATTGTTCTGTTCAACAGTTCTACAAATCCACCATGTTGCAGAGCTGATGCTTTCTAATTTCCAGTCCTTTGTGTTGTCTTGAGATAGTTCCAGTAAGAAGAATACTAGCTATCTTATCTAGTTAGTGCTCTGCATTATATCGCCAGCTTTGTTGGACTATTGTTCAGTTCAGTTGACACGGTCACTTGTAACAGTTCAGTTTTCATGCAGTTTTGTGTGCATGCATGCATGAATGGTGACGAAACTGAAGGACAATTTGTATTGAATTTTTGAGATGAAACCTGGCTGTGAGTTTCACTCATGTTGTCCTCTCCACCTCGGCCAGCTGCATCCATCCCTTTGAGCTCCCAAGCGTCTAGTCCCCAGCCCCAGGCACCAGCTTGGTCTGGTTCACATTCACCCAAGCTCTCACGATACATTTTTTTTTAAAGAAATTGTTCACTGAATTCGGTTAGACTTTCTTTGGAATTGGAATGTGCGTATGATTTACTTCGGAATATTATTTGACAATTTTACTTTGTTTGGGAAACTGATATATTATCCACCCACCTCACTTGATTTCTTTATATGAACCTCAAGGTACTGAAATTGAGCGATCGCTGTCATAGTTTTCAGATTTGGATGTAGCCCTGACTAGACGCTGGATTGGATCTCAATGTCATAGTTTTCACATTTTGATGTAGTCCTGACTAGATGCTGAATTGGAGCTTAATTAGGTCTGGTTTAATTGAAGGCTAGCTAAAATTAACATTAGTGGATTCAAACACTCTAGCAAACAATCCAACTAATAGCTTAACATGAACTTTCAAGCTAATAGAAGTTATTAACTGTCTTCCTGATCTAAGTACTACTTGGAAAATGAAAACGGGACTCGACAAATAGGTTAGCTAATAACCCATTAATAAAGCATTAGTTTATTTTCCTCAGCTAGCTGTTAACTATAAGTAAATGCATGTTTAAAACAGTACTAATGGAAATCTACTTGATTTGTTATATGAACCACAATGTATTGAAGTCCTAAAGATATGCTTGCAGGCGCTTATCCGAAGTTCAGCTATATATAACTGAAAATGAAAGACTCTAAAACAGACATTGAAAGAAACTCTAACAGCTAACTGAACTAACTGGGGATGGAAGAAAACGGTGAGCACGTGGAATATGCAACAAATTAAAAGACTCATATTCACTAATTTTGAAATGAAAACAACGCCAATTTATCTTCGGTCCTGAGTGAACTTGTCAACTATACCATCGTCCATCGATATAACACTAATAATAGATCGAGTTACGATTATCTGCAAATCTGGAACATGGTCTTCACATGCTGTTGGACAATTCGAAAGCAACTAGACAGGAAAGCACAATTGATCATGATGTCTTGCATAAATTAAACTATTATCACAATTCTCACATTTCAAAGCAACAAGGCCCAAAATAGGTAGGCACTGTACAGCAAGCAGAGCTTGAATGAATTGTAAATTGTACAGGTGCTATAATCCTTCAACTCACTTATTATTTCGTCTCCGCTGGCAGTGGTGATCTGTGGCTAGCAAAATCTGAAAAGTAGCATGCATAGATATTAAAATTATTGTGTAACTCACCTATATAGCTTTCTGAGATGAACAATAATACAGCATGCTTAATGTAAAATATTTACAAGGAGTGCAAACAAAATGGCCACAAGCCATTGATTTTTTCGTCACTTAAGTTCCAAACGTTGATATGGTTAGGGTCTTCCAGTTTCGAGCTTCATAATTAGACTACCCAATGAGGATATACGGAATTTTAGATCAAGAACTTGTGCCTAATTGATAGAAACAAAAGCAACTATATTTGGCACATGTTGACAACCATGAACTGACGGTGCATACAACTAGGAGCCCAACTGACCAAAATCAGATGTGACCCTGTATTGCTAGCTACCTCTGTTCGGCAGAGCTGATTTTAGCCATACAACATTATTTTTCTCTCACAATAATTTAGTTATAGAATTCAGCCGCAGCCAAAATTAGCTCTGCCAAAATCCATTCAACTACAAAATGTCTACATATCAGAAGATCATGTGAAGTGCCGAATTGCATGAGCACAAATAAGTAAAATGTCTACATATATAGCAGAACATCATGTATATATATAGATAGAAGTTGTAAAGTGTCGAATTATATATAAGCAAATAAGAAAGGCAATTTATTTACCTGGAATGTAAAAACTCAAGTAGGGGTAGACATCATAGTAGTGGTACTTGGGGTTGCTTAGTTTCTTGAACTGCCCTGATTTTATCTCAAACATGAACCCACTAGCATCTTCTCCGAGTAATAGAATATCAACGCCCTCAGCGAATCCAATAACTTTCACTGAGCCGGAGGTGTGCGCAGTCCCAATAACAGGAACTAGATTGTTAAGCGAGACGAATCTGTCTTGTACCCACCCCATAGATCCATCCGGATTCGCCTTTCTCGCCCACAAGTGGAGGGTTGAATCCTTGACAACAGCATAACCAAGCGACGAACCACTGTCCATTGCCATGAGGATACCAGGATGGCAATTGGTGTACATGCGCCAGCATGGCAAGCCAATCGTAGCCAAGCGATGCTTCCCCAGATCATACTTGAGAATTCCGGTACCTGTGAGTAAAAAGTAGATTTGGTCTCCAACAAGGACCCCTCGTTTATTTGCATAGACCTGGGAAACTTCAGGTTGCTGCACAGAGGCCGGTGCGCTCCATGCATGCATCAGATTCGTCAGACGAGTACACCCATGCCCTAGCGGTGTATGATGAGGTGTCGCCGTTGATTAAGGTGCTCACAACCACCACAGTGAAAGGGCCGCCGCCGTGGCGGCAGCAGCCACGGCGGTGGTTGCAGCCGGCCGCCGCACAGAGAAGCGCGCCGGCGTAGTAGCAATATGAGTCGGGGTCAGGATCGCTGAGCAACTTGTGGTCGCCGGTGATGGGGTCCCAGACGACAAGCCTTTCCCTCTTTCTTCCCAACCCTATGTCGAGGAGGACACGGCCATGGCGGCAGTCGAGTACTGTCGTCCTGCATCCCGACTCTGGCTGCTGGAGCGTGATGCGTGCTGCGGTGGGGACGAGGAAGGGGATGCGTGTTGTTGTGATGGGGACGAAGTTGCTGTCGTCTACGTACAAGGCACTACGTAGGAAGCCGAGGAAGGGAGGTGTTCGATGGAACTCGCGGTAGCGTTGGGGGAAGGTGGGGTCGGACAGGATTCGGCGCCAGAGCTTGCAGACAAGGGAGGCGCGTACGAGGCACGCGGGGTCGTCGGGCGGGAGACGGAGGAGGATCTCGGCGATGGCGTCGTCCAACAGCTCCGGCGGCGGCCGTGCGAGGCGAAGGCGAAGGCGACGCGGCCTGATCGTCATCTGTTCGACGTCTGTCCGGTCGATCGGGTGCGGCCTGTGTGCATCTGTCTTGTTCTTTACTTAGGGCATCCGCTGTGCGGTAGTTGAACCGAACTGACACGGTCCTGGTGTCAGTTAAGCAAAGTTCGCATGCTCCAGTGTTGCATCCGATTTCTGCTTCAAGAAAATAATAAACAACTCTAAACTACCGTGTTTGATGGAGCTTCATGGCATGTGCACAGGTTAAAGCGGACTGCATGCTATATTTTATTCCTTATGGTTCGACCTTGCCAGACGAGTCGCTTTTGCTTCTGACAGCTAGAGTTCGAACGCTCTAATGTGCAAAGTTCGATTTTCACACCTCTCGGTTCGCTTTTTCTCTCACACTGGAGCTGCTCTTATAGACCGACCTTTAACCTAGCTCTTTGGATTTATATATCTATATCTATTTAATTGTGTGTCGATAGTTTTGTAGTTGAATAAAATCCTTATGTGTGTAAATTAAAGAATCTGATTTTATAAATCCTGTACGTATATAGATAAGAAAAACTTAACATATATAATATACTATATATCAACAATTAGATTTAAAATCATTAAAACTAAATAATATTTATAAATAAATAGTTTACAGTACTAAAAATAATTTCATCAACACAACATGAATAATTACGGCACTTAAAATTCACTACAGGAAACCCGTACTTCACCGAGTGCAGGACGCTTTGCCGAGTGTCAAATATCGGGTACTCGGCAAAGGCATTCTTTGCTGAGTGCCGCACTCGGCAAAACAGGGCACTCGGCAAAGACCTCTTTGCCGAGTGTCTGGCACTCGACAAAACCGGACACTCGGCAAAGATCCGCACTCGGCAAAGATTTGCAGGGGGCTGACGGCATGCAACGCCGTCTTCTTTGTCGAGTGCCAGCCGTTTGGCACTCGGCAAACCGGTTACTTTGCCGAGTGCCAACCCTAGCCACTCGGCAAAGTTTTTTTGTTTTTTTAACCAAATTTTTATGAAGCTTCACTACACTAACACAAGCAACATGTTCAAATTTGGGGCATTTTCATTGCCTTTTGACATATTTTTTTAGTTTATTTTGTTTTATTGAATTTTTAGAAAAATGTTAGTTTGAACTGTGGGTGCAGCAAATAATAAATTTCATTCATTCAAAAAATATTATCATTATTTGTTAGTATAAATTTAGACTAAATCCAGAAACTCTCTTGAAATTTCGATGAACGTGCTCACAAGGCGACGTCGCCAACTAGCGTGCGGGTGCCTTCTTAATAATATAAAATACCAACGAATTCCAAAAATCATGAAACTTGTCGAGATATAATGATATCACATGCGTGTGCCGTGGTAAAAATTTGAAAAAGTTTCGAATACATTTGTCGGGTACCAAAGTATGGGGTACCTAACTTCGATGTAAAAATACATATTCCCAACACGGCCCAGCCCAGGCAAAACTAGTGGAAGCCCGTGAAGGCCGCGCCTATGGAGGCCCATGACGACGCCGCATCCCAGCCTACCCTCAAGCGTACGGGACCCTTGGGCGCTAATTTTCAGATTCACCCGAACCTCCCCGAGAGAGATTGGGAAAGTGGCACCCTCGGGCGCCAATTTTTCGATTCGTCCGAGCCTCCCTAAAAGAGCTCGGGAAAGTGGCACCCTCGGGCGCCGATTCTCCGATTCGCCCGAGCTTCCCCATCCCACTCGGGTGCAATCTTTCTAAAGCATCCAATGCACAAATTGACGTCAGCGGAGTAATCTTGGACCACAAGGGACCTCTCAGACCACTTTACAGGTACTGTTCCGTCATGCGAGATTCTCGACGCGACTGTGTTTCGCACGCGCACGACGGCTATACCACCTGTCAGGACTTCCCTGGCGACGGATTTGATGGACCCACTATGACCATACCCTCCCCAGTATGGTCTATGGTGCTCCGCCCCGTTTCGCACCGGGGTCTACCAACTACGACTACGACAGTCCAAGCGCCTGACGAAAGGATAACGCAAGAACAAGAAAAGCACCTACTGCACAGTCCGCTTGAAAAGACGAGCACGCCTTCCATCTGAGCCCACCTGACCCTCGAGAAACACTATCCGAAAGCCAGAAATGCGCCCGAGGGAAGGTGTTGCCCTGCTGAAAGGACCTACGATGCCGCCTAGAGGGGGAGTAAATAGGCGTTTCTAAAAATTTACACTTTCAAATGCGGAAACGATTAGAACCGGAGTTTCTTAGAAACTCCTCACAAAGAAACAAACTCCCACAAAGGAGTAAACAGAGTATATAAACTGAATATGAAACACCTAGGAGCCTAACACCTGCACCACAAAGGATTAGAACAAATGGCACAAAATTCCGCACAGAGAGCTGATACCGGACGCGTCCGACATTAATACCGGACGTGTCCGGTATGCACGGGCTGTGCAGTTTTGCTCCAAAACTCTTGCTGCTCTTCTCCAATCTCTCACACTGTCCCCTGGTGATGTATATAAGCCTGTATAACCTGCACAGCAACTTGCACAACGGAGACAATCACAAATATTAAAGGAATGCAAAGTGAGACACGATATTTATTTTACCGAAGTTCGGCACCCCCTCGGGTCCTACTCTCTGTTGAGCCGGCTGCGAGCAACCACAAGGGTTAGCTCTAGAGGACACCACAGGTCAACTCTAGCCGCAGTCTATTTCACCCGCTATGCTCCTTCTACTAGGTGATCTCTTTTGCGGAGAGATCGAACCGTTACAAACTTTCCGAGGCACACCACAAGTTCTTGGGTGCTCTCCGGCGACGCCTAACCGTCTAGGACCGAAGAGTTCAAGAGTAACAAATGCGAACCACGAGATCGATGATTTGCACAAGTGCTCAAGTGATGGCTTGCTCTCTATTTTGAATTCTCTCTAAACCCACCAATGGATTTGGCACTTTAGGATCAATCACTCACTTAGAGAGGGTTAGAGAGTGTTGCTAGAGCTCAGAGAAGGTCAGGGAAGTCAGTAGTTTCGGCAGCCTCCAAAGGTGGAGGCTTGGGGCCTTTTATAAGCCACTCCCCGAAACTAGCCGTTAACTAGCTGTTGGAATACCGGACGCGTCCGGTATGCATACCGGACACGTCCGGTATTGCCCCAACGGTCACCTGTCAGAACTCAGATCTCCCTTGGATACCAAGTGCTGCCGGTACTACCGTTCTTAGGGTCGGTACTACCGCTCGAAAACCGGTACTACCGAAATATATTTTCTGAAACCCGAGAGCAGCGAGTTGGCTGGGAGGAGATTTGGCGCCAAGTGCCAGCGGTACTACCGATACAGAGTCGGTACTACCGGCACGTCGGAACTTCCAACCAACCCCGGAACTTCCGACAAACAAACAACATGAGAGTTAGGGAAAACTCTGCTGAAACTGCCAATACCGAACGCGTCCGGTATGAATACCGGACATGTCCGGTATGCTCAGCCTGAGAGCTCTCAACTAGTTGAAACGCCCTACCTCTCTCATATCTCACATGCGTTGGTTTGAGCACTTATGTATCACCATCTATCATCATGATGCATCCCTCTTAATAGTACGACTTTCCTATCAACTCAAATTTAAATGTAAAACGAATTTAAACCTTGGAGTTGATCTTCAAGTGAACCAAGCCGTTTTTCTTCAACCTTGTAACAATGGGATGTCATGAGTGATTTTGAAAACCATCTTGAGCATGTAACTTGATTGCAACATTTTATTTGTGGGATGATCTCAATGCATCATGTTACTTTGATTGCTTCTTCTCGAATAAGCAAATTTGATTCTTCACCACGTCATGTCCTTCATGCTTGATTAGTCCATCGAGTAAATGCAAGTACTTCTCTTCTTCACCCTAGCTAGGTTCTTCGGCCGCCAAGCCCTTACTTGCCCTTCACCTTTGCTTAGTACCTCAAAGAGTTTTTCTTGCTATCTTCACCAACTCAAGCACTTTAGTCACAACTAGCTTTGAATCATCCATTCAAATGTGTTGTCATCTTCACTTTGATTGTTTTGATTCCAAGTGAATCATCGATACCTCATAATAAATGAGCCTTTGCTATAACCTCATTTTCATTGTTGTCTTGTGTTTGAGTTTGATTGAAACATACAACAATCCATCATTTTGGCTTTCAACAATATTTCAAGCAATATGAGATATACAATTCCCTGTTTCACACTTAGCACATGGGTTAGTCCTTTAATCAACATTGTCATCAATTCATCCAAAACCCACCAAAGGGCTAGATGCACTTTCAATCTCCCCCTTTTTGGTGATTGATGACAACCTTGATTAAAGCTTACAAAAGATATCAAATTTAAGCTTTTGGATCCAATGAGTTATGAGATGCTCCCCCTTAATGTGTGCAATAAGAATGGAATTCAGAAATTGACCTTAAATGCCAATTTGCACAAACTAAGTGAAGTGGAAAACTTCTCCTAAGTCATTGAATCCGTAAGGTGCAAAAGTGATGCATATGACAAGATATATCACACAAGAAGAAAAGTGAAAACATACACCAACTCAAGTCAATAACATCACACTAACAAGCATAGACCTTACGAAAGTAAGTACATCAAGTATTTCACACAAGTCACACATCACAAGGTTCTCAAGTCCACAACTACTAAGATAGAATATACCATATATAATAAGTCTTCATCCATCTCATGGTCACATATGATACATCAATAAACTCAATAAGATCTCATATGACAAAGAGTACATCAATAAGCTCAAATACAAGCTAACTAGCTACAGCTCTGCAGTACAAGCCTTCAGGAGCAAAAGCTGAAACTAAACCAACATCCTGAAGCTTTAATCATTTCTCTCCCCCTTTGTCATCTATCTCCAAAAAGGTCGCTGAAGATCATGAAGATACAAGGGGCTGCATGCTGTAACTACTGCTGAACTCACTCATCATCATCATCATCATCATCAAAGCCACTCGGAGGGTACTTGCTACTTTGCCCTGGGTCACGGTAGCCACTGGAGGAACCCATGCCTCCGTAGTCGTAGTCATAACCACTGCCAGCTGCCAAAGATGTCCTCCCAAAAAGCCTCTGCGGCGCTGGGTCGGTGCTGAACCGGTGGAGGAGGTATGGAACGCAAAGGTAGAGTGCCAAAAGTCTGCTGAGCGTGAGGCTGCTCCTCTCCCTGCTGCTGCTGCGGTGCCTCAGTCTGCTGCTGCTGCTGAGTCTCCCTCTCTGCCTCAGTCTCCTGACTCTGACTCTGCTCAAACTCAGAAAAGTAGGTGCTATATCTGCCCATCTGCTGCTCAAAAGTCTCAGGTGGCTCCTTATCTGACATAGGTGACCTCGGAGGCTAGAGCTCAAGCTGCTGGTGAAGCCTCTTGACTGATCTATCAGTCTTCCTCTGTCGAGTTCTCACATCACTGATATCTCTGCAAATGCCAAAGAGCATGGTGAATAACTTCTTGATCGGAGAGCGTCTACCACCTGTGTGAGGAGGAGGTCGAGCACGATGAGGTGGTGGAGATGCTCCTGCTGCTGGTGCTGCTCCTGGCTCAACATCTGGCTCGGGTAGGTTCGCAGAAATTCTCAAGACTGTATGCTGCGTATCATACAAGAAAGTGTGCCCGGTCGCCTGCTCAATCATATGCATAATGTAAGGGGCAAATCCACACCCCTTGAGTGGCCTCTCGCCCACACTCTTGATCTCGCACCATATGAAATCAAAGATACTAAAGAGTCTCGCTCCTGGTGCCATCCTCACAAGAAGGTTCTTCGAATAATCTGCAATGTTTCCCTTGTCACCAATCTTGCAATCAATCGTTCTCCTGAACATCCTCTCAAGATATCTGTATGTAGGGTGAAGGCCATCAACCTTCCCTACAACTCCAAAACCTGCTGGGTAGAGGTGTCCCATCTGCTCAGGTGGAAGTGGCAACTCTGTGTGAATCTTCTCCCTCTCCAAGTCCTCCTGACCAAAACCGAGATATGCTGCAAACGCCTCATACTCCACACTATACCAGTCTCCCTCTAGCCTCCAGTGGAGCCGTCTCTCCTCAAAGAACATGGTGGCATAGAATTGTGCAATAACCTCTGTGTTCCAGTCATGCTGGAACTCCATGATCTCATAGGCTCCAATTCTCTGGCAAATATCAATGGCTCTGTCAAGAGATGGCTTCTGCAGCTCTTTCGTGTATTCCCAATCAACCCACTGAGATTTGGTCACTATCGGGTTCCTTGTGAGTATCACACTGTTATAGAAATCTCTGTGAAACTGAGTGTGAAACCTGTAATCACTCTGGTTATTGGGCATACCTCTTGGATCAATCCTCCTCTCAGCTCTAGCTCTCTCTGTCATGCCCTTACCCCTGTAGTTGACCTGAGGACGGTGAGATGGCACAGGACATGGGTGAACCTCAAGCAACCCAAAGTGAAGGCCTCTCTGAGGTGGTGACTGCTGCTGAGATGGTGTTTCCACATCCTCTTCTTCCTCCTCGGACTCAATCTCTGTGCTTCTTCTTTTCCTTAATGTGTCGTCCCTTTCCTCACTTGAGAAGGAGTGGCCACCAGCTGAGGAAGCAAACTGCTGTGAAGCTCTAACTGCTGCTGCCCTCCTAGGCCTCCGACTTCCACTTGATTGCCCTGCATCTGAGTCGTGCTTACCCTTCTTGAACCTTACCATTCGAGGGTCATGAGAATGCTTGGTCCTTGGTTCTTGCCTTCCACTCATGACTGCTGCACTGTGACCACACGACAATACCGAAGCACTTTTAGAAGGTTGCCTTAAGTTTAAGTCAATTGCCACAAGTGAAATAATTATTTATCTAAAGATTTGTGAGCACCTAGATCATCTCATGTTCATAGGTTCACAATCTTATCATAGATGAACAATCATATCATAAGAAGCAATTATATGAAGATTTGATATCAAAACTGCAGGTGATCCTGCACTGCTGGGAAATACCGGACACGTCCGGTATGTGCGCAGCAGCCCAAATCTGGGGTTTCGGCCAAACCTTCACCAAATGAATCCAAACTTTTGGCACACCTTCTACACTACCAATGCAGCACTTTGACCAAAAGAATTTGAAAATGTAGCTCTACACTGTAGATCAGAAGACGTCCGAGGTTTGGGTACCTTGAGAGAGAAGGATAGGAGGGGAATCCAAATGCAGCGAGTAGATCCTTGAATCTTGGCCTTCAATCATTCCACTCCACTCATCTCCCAAGATTTTCCACGGTTGAATCCTCAAATCGCCACCTAGGGAAAAGAGGGGCGATTTTTCCCTGTTATCGGGCGGACAGAGGAGAGAGAAGTCTGTTTCTGAACTGTCCCGAAGGGGTACGCTGCCCTTATATAGCCTGCGAATACCGGACACGTCCGATATCAATACCGGACACGTCCGGTATTTGCTGGCTGGCTGTTTTTGCAGTCTTTTGTTTCCTTTTTCTTCCAAAAACCCCTTCTCAGCACATTATTCATCCAAAAGTACACTGATTCTTAATCCAAATGCCACTTAGGCTCTTTCCTTCCATTTCATTTGCTTAAGTGAGGATTTTTCTTATTTTACTTTTCTAGTCCACTCTTTGATCTAAAGTTCAGTTACTAGGAAGACTTAGAGAGATAGGATATAACTATTCTTAGTTGGAATGGACTTGAGAGACTCATGGTACTTGTGATTAGGCAATCAAGTAATCAAGAGGAGCTATAATCACAAGTCTCATGAGTAGGTCACAAAGACCAAGAACCAATGTTTTCGCAATTCACAAATACTACTCATACTAGTAAAGATTTTGAAAACATTAATTCTATATCACCCGAATGCACAATCTAGCATAAAAGGGCCTTAGATGCAATTTCAATGCATATATGTAAACACGTACCTTAGCCTTGAGCCCACAAAGGAGAAGAAGTCCATTTTATGCATACCTTTGCCTTGAGTCAACAACCATTCCATATAGAAGACACCATACTTCATTCAATGATTTCACGTTTCATTTAGAAAATGAGTAACATGTCATTGGTCATTGTTGCTTCATAAATCACTCTTGCCATATATGCTTATCAAAGATTCTCCTTCATGCTTATAAGACTACATAGTTACTCGAGCATGATATTAGTCCACAATGATTCAAGATAGAGATCAAACTCCCCCTAAATAAGTGCGTTAGGTTGTTTGAATAACTGATGACTAGCACTTGGTTCTTTAAAGAACTTAGGAGTTTGGTGCCTATTTTGAATCAACCACAAAGAGATTTGCTCCAAATTGAATTTGTGATGAGAAAGTGCTCACAACCAGTCAAGAGAGATGTAAGTCAAGGACCATAAGACATTGAGGAAATTTTGTAGCCTGAACAACCATTCCCTTTGCTTGTTGCAATGCCGGTCTTGTCCAATATGTGGGGGACAAGAAAATTTGTTTCTCTTGACTTGATGTGAATAATAATGATTACAAGTCCTTGTGTAGATGAGATTCTGGCTGACAGATAATATGAATTCATGCTGCAGCCTTGACATCAGTCTTTTCTGTCCCTGGCCATACCGGACACCGGACACGTCCGGTATGTGCAGGACAGCAAGTGAATTTCTTGACTTGTGACTTCTACCATTGCCTTTTGGTCTTCTGAGTATTCCTGTATTTCCATAAGAGTATTGCTCTACAAGAGAGCCATTAAGAGCATCGAATGGCAAGCATTATGATTATGAATATGAATTGAGTCTACTTAGCCACCTAGTGAGTTTAGGTACTTGTTGCCAATAGTGAGAATGAAATTATTTATATAGCCACCAAGTCATCTTCGGGTCAACCATATAAGATGATATGTAGATAGTAGGTTGATAGTTTGAGTTAAGATCTCAATATGCTTGCTCAACCACCCCGAAGTTTTCATCTCACCTTGTGGTACCTACAATGAGACACTAAGTACATTTTGGTACCCAACACTTATTGGGTCCTTGGGAGTTAGTCAATAAGTGCTTAGGTACCCAAATGGATTTAGCACTAGTGTATGGTGAACACATCACTTGTCTAGTGCTACCTCCATAAGTGGTCTTCCTAAGCATATAATGATGAGAATGAGCTTTCGGCTTAGAGAGGTTACCATTGGGACAATCATAGCTAAGATGTCCCTTTGTTCCACATGAGTAGCATATGCGTCCTTTGTTTGCCTTGAACTTGTTTTGCTTGTTAGGACAAGAATCAATCAAGTGTCCTACTTCATTGCACCCATAGCACCTTCTAGTTGCCATTTGAGCCTTCTTTCTTGCTTCTTTGGATATGGAGCAATTCTTGCTAGGATGGCCGGATGTATTGCACTTCACACAAACACTAGGACCATCCTTCTTCACTTGATTTTCCAACTTAGAAGCAGCTCTTTTCTCCGCCACTTCACACTTGTCGGCCCAACTCTTGTGAGGACATGCGGCACTCATATGTCCATACACACCGCAACCATAGCATAGCCTTTTTCCATGTTTCTTGCTCTTGGTTGACTTGTCCTTCAAAGATTCATGATTGTTTTGTTGGGGTTTGGAGGAAGCAAGGTTTGAACCCTTCTCAAGCTTCTTCACCATGTTATCACGGTTATCTTGAGAAGGTTTTGCTTTCTCTTCTCCCTTCAAACCAATTAACTCTTTTCTCAATTTTTCAACTTCTTCAATGAGCTTTACATTTTCTACAAAGGATTGCTCAATCGAAGATTGGCTTGCTTGAGAGACACACTTGTTCGCATCAATATAGTTTAATTGAAATGGTGCACTAGTGTGTGGACGGGTGTGAGGTTGGGAAGATTTTACCATGATTACGACAACCTCATGTGCTATCTCAAGCATAGCATGTGATTCTACTAACTTCTCATATGAGCACTTGAGATGAGCGTGCTCGGCTTGTAGAAAGTTGTGCTCGAATGAGAGGTCACTTAATTTTGCTTTGAGCCTATAGTTCTCCTTTTCTAGTTGTTCAACATTGGAAGAGGAGTTAGTAACCAAAGCATGCTCAATTGACAATTTTTCATACCTCTCATTTAATTCTTTTAGTTCTTCCAACTTGGAGATGAGGAACTTTTCTTGATTTTGAAGAGTTTGCTCTTGTTCCTCATTCTCCTTCTCTAGCTCATCATTTTCCTTCAATAACTTGATGAACATGAGCTTGTCTTCGTTGCAAAGATAGTCAAGGGAGTCATCATCTTCAACGTCAACATCACTCTCATCTTGACTATTGCCTTGTGCCTTCTCCTTTACTCCACCAAGAATCTTTTCTAAATTTCTCTTGGTTGCTTTCTTCATGTTCTTCTTGGCCATAAGACACAAATGATGAGTGTCATGAGATGTTGAAATTGACTCATCACTTAGTCTCCAGCGAGCTTGAGCATCAACACAATCAGTTGCTGGCTCCCTGTCTGTCCTGGTGATACCGAACACGTCCTGTATTCACTGACAGAGCACAGAGAGGCAGCAGCTTGCACTTCTTGTTTTTGCTCAGCTTCCTTGAGGTTTCTTGAGGCTTCTTCACTACTTGAGGATGCAATGGACATGGTTTCCATTTCTTCTTAATCAATTGCTTTATCACATTTGGATTTACCATATAACTCAATGAGTTTGGTCCAAATGAGATGAGCACTCTCCGTAGGTGGTTGTCCATTGTAGATTGCTTCCTCTAGAACCTCTGCACTTAATGTATCTAAAATGATAAGAACAGCTTGAGCATTGAGTTGGACGCATATCTCTTCCTCTTTTGTCAAATTCTTATAGTTGCTCCAATTAACTATAGAAAGAGATAAGCTTCCAACTACAATGTGCTCAACAAGAGGACTAATAGTCCGAAATGCATTGAGTACATATGACGACCAAGATAGAAAGTTTGAACCATCACTTTGGAGAAGCACCGGCTCCGTCTCCATAGGCGTAGCCATCCTTTCTCACAAGCGGTGAAGCTCAAACGTGAGTCCAAGCTCCGATACCAATTGAAAGGACCTAGGATGCCGCCTAGAGGGGGGTGAATAGGCGTTTCTAAAAATTTACACTTTCAAATGCGGAAACGATTAGAACCGGAGTTTCTAATTACTTAGAAACTCCTCACAAAGAAACAAACTCCCCCAAAGGAGTAAACAGAGTATATAAACTGAATATGAAACACCTAAGGCCCTAACACCTGCACCACAAAGGATTAGAACAAATGGCACAAAATTCCGCACAGAGAGCTAATACCGGACGCGTCCGATATTAATACCGGACGTGTCCGGTATGCACGGGCTGTGCAGTTTTGCTCCAAAACTCTTGCTGCTCTTCTCCAATCTCTCACACAGTCCCCTGGTGATGTATATATGCCTGTATAACCTGCACAGCAACTTGCACAACGGAGACAATCACAATATTAAAGGAATGCAAAGTGAGACACGATATTTGTTTTACCGAAGTTCGGCACCCCCTCGGGTCCTACTCTCCGTTGAGCCGGCTGCGAGCAACCACAAGGGTTAGCTCTAGAGGACACCACAGGTCAACTCTAGCCGCGGTCTATTTCACCCGCTATGCTCCTTCCACTAGGTGATCTCTTTTGCGGAGAGATCGAACCGTTACAAACTTTCCGAGGCACACCACAAGTTCTTGGGTGCTCTCCGACGCCTAACCGTCTAGGACCGAAGAGTCCAAGAGTAACAAATGTGAACCACGAGATCGACGATTTGCACAAGTGCTCAAGTGATGGCTTGCTCTCTATTTTGAATTCTCTCTAAACCCACAAATGGATTTGGCACTTTAGGATCAATCACTCACTTAGAGAGGGTTAGAGAGTGTTGCTAGAGCTCAGAGAAGGTCAGGGAAGTCAGTAGTTCGCAGCCTCCAAAGGTGGAGGCTTGGGGCCTTTTATAAGCCACTCCCCGAAACTAGCCGTTAACTAGCCGTTGGAATACCGGACGCGTCCGGTATTGCCCCAACGGTCACCTGTCAGAACTCAGATCTCCCTTGGATACCAAGTGCTGCCGGTACTACCGTTCTTAGGGTCGGTACTACCGCTCGAAAACCGGTACTACCGGATTAAAATCCGGTACTACCGAAATATATTTTCTGAAAGCCGAGAGCAGCGAGTTGGCTGGGAGGAGATTCGGCGCCAAGTGCCAGCGGTACTACCGATACAGAGTCGGTACTACCGGCACGTCGGAACTTCCAGCCAACACCAGAACTTCCGACAAACAAACAACATGAGAGTTAGGGAAAACTCTGCTGAAACTGCCAATACCAAACGCGTCCGGTATGAATACCGGACATGTCCGGTATGCTCAGCCTGAGAGCTCTCAACTAGTTGAAGCGCCCTACCTCTCTCATATCTCACATGGGTTGGTTTGAGCACTTATGTATCACCATCTATCATCATGATGCATCCCTCTTAATAGTACGGCTTTCCTATCAACTCAAATTTAAATGTAAAACGAATTTAAACCTCGGAGTTGATCTTCAAGTGAACCAAGCCGTTTTTCTTCAACCTTGTAACAATGGAATGTCATGAGTGATTTTGAAATTCATCTTGAGCAAAAACTATCTTGAGCATGTAACTTGATTGCAACATTTTATTTGTGGGATGATCTCAATGCATCAAGTTACTTTGATTGCTTCTTCTCGAATAAGCAAATTTGATTCTCCACCACGTCATGTCCTTCATGCTTGATTAGTCCATCGACTAAATGCAAGTACTTCTCTTCTTCACCCTAGCTAGGTTCTTCGGCCGCCAAGCCCTTACTTGCCCTTCACCTTTGCTTAGTACCTCAAAGACTTTTCCTTGCTATCTTCACCAACTCAAGCACTTTAGTCACAACTAGCTTTGAATCATCCATTCAAATGTGTTGTCATCTTCACTTTGATTGTTTTGATTCCAAGTGAATCATTGATACCTCATAATAAATGAGCCTTTGCTATAACCTCATTTTCATTGTTGTCTTGTGTTTGAGTTTGATTGAAACATACAACAATCCATCATTTTGGCTTTCAACAATATTTCAAGCACATATGAGATATACAATTCCCTGTTTCACACTTAGCACACGGGTTAGTCCTTTAATCAACATTGTCATCAATTCATCCAAAACCCACCAAAGGGCTAGATGCACTTTCACCTGCTCCGTTCCACCACGCCTCCAGGAGTCCCGAGCCTCGGGAGACAACGCCCCGATGCGACCCACCCTCTTGTCATATCGTGCAGGAGGACAGCCATCGGGTGTGACACTACGCCATGCCGTAATCACGACGATTATTGCCGCCTTGGAACTCACCAAGATCATACGAACCACTACGGCCATACCCCTGGAGCGCGGAGACAAGACCGTGGCCGACGACAGTCAACAGTGACAACAACTCCCAAGTGTAACATGCATAGCAATGTACGCGCTATCCTCGCCCCTCCCTTGTGACTATAAAAGGGAGAGCAGAGGTCAGCCTTAGGACAAGCGCTCACACACCCCACTTCACCACACACAACTTCAAGGTACTGTAACAAAACTTGTACACACTTACACGCTCACAAGAGACTTGGGAGCACTCCCCTCTCTCGCTTAGCTTGTAACCCCTACTACAAGCAATCCCGTGCAAGGCAACACGATTCGCCTCTCCACTGGACGTAGGGCCCTCTTGGCCTAAACCTGTATAAACTCTGTGTTCCCCCTTGCACACCATCCGAAGCCTTAACCACAAAACACAAATTCACTAGCCGGTGTTAGCACCCGCCAAAACTAGCACCGACAGTTGGCACGCCAGGTAGGGGATTTTTGCATGTTGACTCAGGTTTCGGATGGCTGACAGCGCCACTACGCTTCCTGCTGGCGCGGTGCTCCGGTTAGGGAGTCTTGAGTTCGTGGCCACTGGCCAAGGGCTTGAGATGAACCTGCGCCCGACCAAGCCCCGCATCATCATCGTCCTGACTCCGGCCCATCAGGCGGGCACGGTAGGGGCCACGGCGACGCTCCCGCCCGTCCCAGAGGACGAGGGGAACGCCGCACGCCGCCCCCGGCGGACCAGGAGGAGGAGGCGCAACCGCGCCAACCTGCCCCTAGTCGCGGGAAGCGTGGCCAACCAGGTGCCCCCAGCAGGGGACGCCGACTCCGCACCGGCCGCCACCCCGACATCTCCGGCGCCGGCGATCGCACACCCGCCAACCGCCCGAAGGCCGGGTGAGGCCGGGATCGCGGCGTCAACAGGTCTCTCTCTCTCCGCCCTCATTGGGGAAGGGGAACAGCGTCGCCATCTCTCTTCGGGCTCCAAAGCACTGTGGACGCCCACGTCAGCGCAGTCCGTGCTTTGCTGCTTGACTTGGTAGAAACACCTGTCCATCATCTCGAGCGTCTGGACGACCTCGTGGGCAACCACGTGGCTTCCCCACCGTCTTCTCCCGGGAGCAGTCCCAGGGCGTATGACGGAAGGGAGATGGACTCCACTGACAGTCTCACTCCCCGAGAATACTCGGAAGAGTGGGATCGTTACGGTTGGACCTCACCGTCACGGCGGGGCCTCAGCGACGACGACGCTGAGTTCTGGGCGAACGTGGACTTTACCATCCACTCCGACGACTCATGGGAGGACGCCCCGAGCATCATCTCCAACTCCGACCAGTCCTACATCGACCCCGCTCGGGAATGCTACCACTTGGTGCACCACGACGACGGACGGGTGGAGGACGTCCATTCGGGAGAGGACAACGAAGTACCTCCTCCGCTCCAGCCACAGCTTCAGCAACACACTCCACCTCCGGCGACTCCGCGGCCTGCACGGTCAGCTCCGCCACAGGATCTAGGGGCTGGGACGTCTCGCCCCGCGCACCTGTCTCCGGAGCTAGAGCAGCTCTAGGAACTTGAGGCACGGATGGATGAGGACCGCCTGTGCCTTACCCAGCTGCAAGCCGCGCTTGAGCACGAGGAGCAGCAGGGCGCCGGTGGAGCAGCTCATCACCGGGCCCGGGACGTTCAGGCTCGTATCATCACCGACGATGGAGCCGGGACACCAGGAGCCCCGTCTCAAGCAGGCCGCAAGCTCACGGAGGCAGCGATGCTGCTCCGGAGCATGCCCGAGCCCTCCACCGAGGAGGCGCGACGGCTCAGGAACCAGCTCAAGGATCTCCTGGAGGACGCAGCTGTCCTCCAGGCGGAGAGTTCAGCGTCACGCCATCGTGTAGCTGAAAGTCACCAACGTGGCGGTGCAGCGCGCCACGAGCGAGAGACCTTGGTGCATCCCGAGGTCCCAAGGGCCCCGTCGGTTCACCAACGGCTTGGCAAGGACGTCGACGTTCGGGCCATCCATCAAGCCCGCGGTCGGTGGAAGACTGATGGAGCCGCACGAGGCTACAACGTCCATCGGGGCGGGCGCTACGACTCGGACGAGGACGGCGAGCCCTCACCCGAGCCCCCGGGTCCTCGCGTCTTCAGCGAGGCCATTCGAAGGGCCAGATTCCCGCCCCAGTTCCGACAGCCGGCCAACATAGCCAAGTATTCGGGGGAAACCTACCCCGAACTATGGCTAGCGGACTATCGTCTTGCGTGCTAGCTTGGTGGTGCGTAGGATGATCTTATCATCATCCGCAACCTACCCTTGTTCCTCGCCGACTCTGCAAGAGCCTGGCTGGAGCATCTCCCCCCACGGTTGATCTTTGACTGGAGCGATATGGTCAAGATCTTCGTGGGAAACTTCCAGGGCACATACGTGCGCCCTGGCAAAATTTGGGATCTCAGAAGCTGCAAACAGAAGCCGGGCGAGTCCCTCAGGGATTACATCTGGTGATTCTCCAAGCAGTACAATGAGCTGCCCCAGGTCGCCGACTCCGACGTCGTCGGAGCATTTGCTGCAGGAACTTCCTGCAAAGAGCTCATTCATGAGCTGGGACGTCAGACCCCCACCAGCTTCTCCGAGCTCATAAAGATAGCAACCAGCTTCACCTCGGGGGACGAGGTGGTGGGAGCCCTCTTCTCCGACCCCAAGGGCAAACGGAAGGAGGAGGCCCCCGCCCCAGACAGCAAGAAGAAGAAAGGAAAGGAAAAGGCCCCCCTCTGCAGCGACTCCCTCGTGGCAACCACCGAGCCCAAGGGGGCACGGCCCCCTCGGGGCCGTTTCGATGAGATGCTCAACAAACCGTGCCCTTACCACCAGGGTCCGGTGCACCACACGCTTGGGCAGTATGTGATGCTCAAGAAGCACTACGGTCGGCAGGCGTTCAAGGACGACGTCGGCAAAAAGCCCGCAAAGGGCCAGGAGGACAAGGACGGGAAGGACGATGAGTTTTCGCCCGTCGACAAGGGCCTCATGATCTTCGGCGGGCCCGGGACCGCTCCTACGCTGCGACAGCGAAAGTGCGAGCGTTGGGAGGTCTACTCCGTCGGACCAGCAACACCACGTTTCCTCGATTGGTCCTTCGATGCCATTACCTTCAGTCGGGACGATCACCCGGACTACGTCCCATCGCCGGGGCGTTACCCGCTCGTTGTCGACCCCATCGTTGGCAACACAAGGCTCACCAAAGTCCTCATGGACGGAGGTAGCAGCCTCAACATTCTTTACGCTGAGACACTTGACTCAATGGGGATCAGCCGCTCGCTCCTCCGGGCCACGACGTCCCCGTTCCACGGGATAGTGCCCGGGAAGAGCGTGCAACCCCTCAGGCAGATCGACCTTCCCGTCTACTTCGGGACTCCTGACAACTTCAGGAAGGAAGTCCTGACATTTGAAGTGGTGGGCTTCCACGGCACCTACCACGCCATCCTTGGGAGGCCATGCTACGCCAAATTTATGGCGGTCCCGAACTACACTGTTGGTATAAATTAACTGCACTCTACTTAAATAAGATTGTATTCAGATTATCCGCAAGCTCATAGATAATATACCGCTGTCACATTTCACCCGGAGGTTTTAAATATCGAATCCACAAGGAACAGTAGGTGATAATGACCAAGCCGACGACTTAACCCTACAATTAGGCTAGATAATATCAAGAAAGAGGAAATAGCTAATGACTATCTAGTTCCAACAACCGGTAAGCTTTTAATAATATTGTTCTAACCGGGCAGCGACATGAATAAGAGGCGAAATCAGAGTTCCCTCCTACCAGACACTTATACACGTATCGATCCTATCAACGGGAAGTGGACTACAGAGGACTCAACGCAGCTGTCACCAACGCGATCTACCACTATCCGGCCAATTAGGGGACATTTACAAGTAAACCTAGCCCAGGCACCACGCCTACACTATGAAATACTACTTCAATCAAGTAATGACCAAGATCAAAGCACCCAATATGAGTTGCAAACTTAAGAACAAATAAGAACAAATGCTTACTTGAATTAGAAGTTGAATACAAAAGTACCTCAGAACGCAGCTCCGGGCGAGGAAGCTGAATCCAGAAGAATACAGCCACGAAGAAGCACCGACAGGCCGAAACTCCTCCAGAATCTCTACTTTCCTACTATATCTCTCTAATCTCTAAACAAGACTAGATCTAGATGAACTAGTCTCTCCTAACTGCTACAACTAGATGAACTAGGACTATATCAACTAGAGGGACCCTGACCCTAATTTATGTAGAGAATATGAAGCACCGGGGTGTAGAATGCCTTCTGGAGGGGGCCTGGGGTGTCCTTGTATAGGCCGAAGTGGAGTAGGGGGCAAGAAACCGCCACGTCATCGATCCGTGTCTCATGTTATATGCAACGTCGGATCAAACTGACCTTAGATCAACGTAGGGATGCGTTACTTGGGTGCCAAGGGAAGCGTGGGAGGAAGATTCCAGAAGCTGAGGGCCAAAACCCTAATGGTGGGGCCGGCCGGCCCCACCCTGGCCCCGGCCGGCGCCCAAAGTCGGGGTCTCGGGCCCAATTTTGTCGTGTTGTATTCTTGGGCCTCCTGCAGTCTAATGGTACATATGTTGCCGTAGATTTTGATTCCGAACTCCGAATATAGCAAATGATAGGTCCGTTTCGATCGTCTTGACGAGCCCGTCGCAATGGTGCAGCCCAATTGCTTATTTGAGATACTTTATTGATAGAAAATTGCGTATTCCTACAATACAGGTGAAAACACCAAAACTCGTGGAACTCGTTAGAATCAAAACCTATAACTATACTTTATGATTCATTTTGTGTCAAATCATGCTACAGCTGATGGTTATTTTTGGTACTTAACGACCATCAACAAAACCCCCAAGCTTACCCTTTGCCAGTCCCTTGGCAAATAAACTAAGCCTAATTGCTAATAAACTTGGATCAGGAGTTGCTACAATGCTTCATGCCTTCCATGTACACATGCTTTCAAACAGAAATTCTCCTCCGGATTAGACAAAACTGCTCTAACTTTCAAACTTACCCATTGTACCTTTAACTATGGAGCTTCTCAGCTTTTGCATAAGTCTTGGGCAATCAAAAGATAGAACAATCAAGTCAAGCATTATGTCTCAAATTCTTCACAGTACCAATATTCCGGAGTTTTGCAAGTTTTTGAAATAAAACTCAGAGCTTAATTGTATGACACCCTCAAGTCTCTTAATATATGTGGTATTTATGGATCTCACTGAGGCATTAATGATGTTATGTCTTCCTACAACTAAGGATTATAGTGGAGCTTATAGGAGTGGCAATAACAAGGATGAGCATACATGCAATTCATATATTGTAAAGTCAAATAATGGATCCACAGAGAGTCAAGTCATACAATCAGACCAAGATGTGCATGTGTATGGAATATGGTGGATGGGTGTATATAAGGTGGCTAATGTTAATTCTACTTTTGCTCTTTTGAAATAGATCTCTCTCTTGGAACTTAAAACTTTCGCGGGAAAACATGGGCTATCTTTATTTTCTTTTTCTTCTTTTCTTTCTCTCTTTTTTTCATAGGGAGGCGGGCATCTAAGTACCCATTATTTTAATTGTTGGGACACTTGTCCATCTTTTACTTCCTTTTCTCTTCCTTTTTTTTCAATACTTTTGCATAGCCACATGCATCCTTTGAATATAAATAATTAGAGAGATAACGATAAGAACTTAGAGCAATTAAACAGGGGCTGTCCTATAGGGTATATTTTTGGGTGTTTACTCCCAGTGTAGGAGAAAAACATTTTTTAGGTGGATCTGGTTGGAAGTGGAAAATGATTGCGCTTACTCCCAGAGTAGGAGTAATGTATATGTAGGTAGAGTGTGTAAGTGATCTTGATTTTAAAAGCATGACAAGACTCTCATAAGGTATACAACAAAGGTTGACTAAACTCAATGCAAAGCAAGCAGCATAAATGTGCAAAGGTTTTCCTATCTCTAAATGTATCATATATGGCTTTGGTAGGAATTTACACTTTGTCATACAAGAGCTCATCATGTAAAATTTTAAATTTAAAATAAATCTCCAGAACTTAGTATTGCTAGTAATAAGATAAATAGCAGCTCAACCTTCATGTATCAAATCAATCAATCACCTAAACTTAGCTTAAGCATATGCCTCCACAAGTTTCTGGTTCAGAGTAAATTCTTAAGCCAAAACAGTAGTATCCAAAACTCGGGAGAATTTAAGGTTGAAAACTAAACACTTGAAAGTAATTACGGCAGAACAACTATTCATCATCTCCAAGATAAAATTTTAATGTTCTCTAGTTTTTATTTGACTCTAACCTAGACTGACTATAGACACACTCTAAGACCGCTCTAATATATAGCTAAGTATTTATTTGGTTTTTAAATTTTATCTTACTAGCTAACTCACGCGAAAAAGCGATATGGTACAATAATAATAAGGTGGGAAATTTATACTTAGCTGGATTTTAAATGGAGGGTGCCCTCCCCCAAGCTTGACGTTTGACAGGGTCTTTGATGTTGCAAATTGAGTGATCCTTCTGGGAGCAGGTGTATCGGCAGTGTAAGGGAGTCAGGTTGACTAGCTCTTTGATCTTGTATTTTCCTGTGAAACTCAATTGCCAACAAAAATACCAAATCTCATGAAGAGGGGTTAGGTTTAGTACCACTCCATGGTAAATGATTGATTTTATATTTTCAGCAGAAGTTTAAGCTTCTTTACCCAATTAGAAAACTTCTCTAAGAGTGTGGACCTTCATGTGCCCACATATTTTTTTGGTTTTTTTCTAAAAAGTGTGGACCTGCATGTGCTCACATATTTTTGGTATTTTATGACTTTATAAAACAGACTCGATAATCGCATAGGTATAGTTACCTGATAACTCGGGGATGCTCCTCCCCCATGCTAGATATTTGCAATACTTGGTGTTGATGGTCTTTAGAGCAAGCTTGTCAGCAGTAGTCCTAGTGGGCTCCACTGATAAACTCACTCCTCACACATAGTGTTATCCTTATGGCAAGGGTGCGGAATTTAAAGTGTACCGTTAAGACTTTTTCTTCCACTCTTGTGTATCTCTCCGTCTTAGAGATGGAGGTCTTGATGGTTGCATCTCTGGTGATGGTGATGTCACTTTTGTTCTTTGCTTGGCCAGCAGATTGAAGTAGAGCATTAATAGTGAAACTGGTAGTATCTTGCTCAGTGTGCATGTTCACAGGACTTCCACTTGTGAAATTTTGGGAATTAACAAACTTTGGTCGAAGTGTTGTCCTACTTGCAAAACCAAGGTAGAGATCAAGTGCATGGGCTCTGCTAGTGGAAAAACACTAACAGAACCAAATCTATCTCTTTATTTTCTCTATCCTTAGGCACATGGAAAAATACGAAATTGGTGTTGCATAATTTGTTTACTTATGACATGAGTGGTAAGATCAGAAGATTAAGCATTTATGTTGTATTTAAGTTCATATGGTAGAAAAGATTTAAATTGCTTAACCAATGGAAGGGTTATCTATCTCTATATAAATTTTCACATGAGTATGACTATCATCTTCAAATATAAAATACAATGTTTTAGCACATTTGGTTAAGACTGAGATCAAAAGAATGGTGCCATGAACAATCTTAAAGGACAGAGCATGTTGAGTTAATTAAGTTAATCAATTAAAGCTGTAACTCTAACATGTTTGCATCTTCATTTATGTGCATACCAAGATCAAGAGGAAAATAGTGACCGCTTACCTTAAGATATTACCTTCATTATTGGAGCGTGATGGCACTAAGTAATGAAGGGTAGATGACTGGTGGTCCTTTCCTTCTCTTGCATCTTGAGTTGTTCATGAGCATCTTGTCTCCTTTGTTGCTTATCCTCTTTGCCATCTTTTGCTTCTTTGATCTTATGACACCTTGTCAGTCCATTCATTATTATGCCCGCAACAGATTAGTGGACAACACATACCCGAAGGAATGTACAATTTTAGAACATAGGTTGTTTGTCATAGGGTTGATATTATATTAGCATAGATCATGTTCTATACCGGCATGGCTTGAGTTCAAGTAACTTGCAGCAGAATATAAAGTGAATGAATCATTAATAGTCACAGTTCTTCCATTCATGATGAATGAGCTGTGTCTTCTCTGCAAAGTTATTAAAATTCAGCATGTGCCCTGTCTCATCTCTGATTCGAATTCACCTCATGACTTACCCAGATTAATTGTGAAAGTTTTCTGCAGGGTTAGTCCAACAAAATATCCAATATATACTACAGTAATTTCTAGTTCAATAACCAAACCAAACTCCATGTTTAATTTTAGTTAAGGAAGGCTATTTAACCTGAGCACCACGCTCAATTTAAAAACCTTTGAAAATACCTATACCGTCGTACGCAGTACTTCCAAAACAAAACTTACTATGGCAGACAAAGGTGAAATGAAAGCACTTATAGAGATTTATTCATTTAGAGATGAAAAGGCGAACAATTGAATATGGATTAGAAAGGTAGAGATAACCAATATTAGCAACATAAGATTTTCTAAATAAGCCCATTCCCCTAAGCTGGAATTTTGCAAAGCAAAGTTAAGCTTGGATGGATATAATTTAATATTGCATGATGATTGGTTGGACATACCTTGCGTTGTTACTCTTCTACTTCAAACCTGAAATGGTTAGTGACAAAAATACCCACAGGAATATTTTCATAATTATAATTCTATGCTCAATTCAAAAGGGCATTATAGTAAAATTAAAGATGCAAGCTCAATTCATTTTTCAAGAGTGGTTATTTTAGGACACAAAGTCGTTCTTGGGAAACCTTCTAATTATTGTACTTTAGTTCATAGGGTGGTTTCTTCTACAACACCAACCTATGTGCACCTATATCAAGATTACAACGAGATCTATAATATTTATGATAAACATACGCATCTACAAACACTCTTTCAAAAAATTTATGAACAGGTAGAATGAGGGGGTTGAAGATCTCGCGTGTGATAATGTTAGAGAGAACAATTGATTCAGGAGATTTCTCATATGAGCATGGATTCGATGAGGTGTTAATGAAGTAATTCTCATGCTCATCGATATGATCTCCCTTTTCAAACTCCAAGGGTGTTTCTTCATGGATGTCCATAGGCAGCAAGTTTGTTTCTATTATTTCATGCCTATGACATTCATTGGATATTTTATTTTTTAGGATTTCCCATGGATTTGTGTCTCTAAGTTTGGTCTCGTCTAAGGCTTTCTCTAAACTTGGATGAGTTATGTTTACTACAGAAATTGATTTAGGCTCACCATTTGAATCTAGACCAAGTTTAGATGCTAGTACTAAGGCTTCGTCCTCTTCCATCCATTTTTTGACAATAGCATATGTGTTTCTAGTATGTTCTATGCATTCCTGCCATTGTCGTAGCTTTTCTTGGTCATCCCAATAATTTTCATGACTCCTATTCTTGGGATGTCTTAATGGGATCCTAGGGTCATTATGAGACTTAGGAGAGAGAGCATAAGAAGGATCATCAGGGTCAAGGATGGGTTTAGAGATGGGTTTAGATGAGGCTTTTAATGTCGGCATAGAAGGGGAGAAGATTGAATTAATTTTTAAGTGGCTTGGCTCTCCTTCTATGGCATCACTAGACATGCCATCCCTATATTCTTCCCAATGTCTTTCAGGGGGGAAGGAAATTGACAACATTTTTTCCATGATGCTCTTCTAAGAAGATCTGATTTACATTGATTGATGAGCATCTTAGCTAATTGGAAGTATAAATCATCAAAGTGGGGTTTTAATGGTTTAGAATTGACAGCTAAATCTTGGGATTGGAGTGATTTTGTTTTAACTACCAAAACTTTCTCTTCTAATTTGGGAGATGATTTCTTCTCTTCCTCGTGGAGCTCGGAATTAGCTAGAGCGACCTTGTCGATCATGGCTCCTGCTTTACTTATAGGCAAATAAGGAAAGGCTCCTCCAGAGGATAAATCAAGGGATTCCCTAGAATTCTTGGTAAGACCCAAATAAAAATGTTGAATAAGTACGGGGTCCGGAAAACCAAGGTCAGGGCCAGATGCAACAAATTCATTAAAATGATCCCATGATGTACTAAGAGATTCTTGTTCTAGTTGCCTAAAAGTTAGAACCTCTTTTCGAAGGTTAACTACTCTATGGATGGGAAAGAAATATAAACAAAATTTAGAGCATAAAGTTTCCGAATCCCCTTGCATACTTCCTACGGCTCGATTATACCAACGTTTAGCTCTTCCGGTCAAAGAGAACGAAAAAAACTTCCACATTAAAGTTTTATCAGATATGCCAGCAATGTGCAAGCATGCACAAGTCAGCTCGAATTCTCGTAGGTGTAAGTATAGATTTTCATTACCTTCTCCCAAGAAGGGTTTATCTCGAATCATATTAATTAGACATGGGCATAGCTCATAAACAGGTGTTATGATAGGCTCTACAGATTTTGGTGGCCCGAAGCTTTTGTGCATACCAAATAGATAGATAGGCGTGGAATTTAAAGCATCCATAAGGATGAACATAAAATGATGAAAAGGTAGGGATAAAATAGAAAAGATAAAAGTATAATACAAGATTAAGCTAAACTTAGTCAAAATCAGCAAACCGTTCCCCGGCAATGGCGCCAGAAATGCTTGTTTGTATAAATTAACTGCACTCTATATAAATAAGATTGTATTCAGATTATCCGCAAGTGCACAGATAATATACCGCTGTCACATTTCACCCGGAGGTTTTAAATATCGAATCCACAAGGAACAGCAGGTGATAATGACCAAGCCGACGACTTAACCCTACAATTAGGCTAGATAATATCAAGAAAGAGGAAATAACTAATGATTATTTAGTTCCAACAACCGGTAAGCTTTGAATAATATTGTTCTAACTGGGTAGCGACATGAATAAGAGGCGAAATCAGAGTTCCCTCCTACCAGAGACTTATATATACACCTATCGATCCTATCAACGGGAAGTGGATTACAGAGGACTCAACGCAGCTGTCACCTACGCGATCTACCACTATCTGGCTAATTAGGGGATATTCACAAGTAAACCGAACCTAGGAACCACGCCTACACTACGAAATACTACTTCAATCAAGTAATGACCAAGATCAAAGCACTCATATGAGTTGCAAACTTAAGAACGAATAAGAACAAATGTTTACTTGAATTAGAAGTTAAGTACAAAAGTACCTCAGAACGCAGCTCCGGGTGAGGAAGCTGAATCCAGAAGAATATAGCCACGAAGAAGCATCGACAGGCCGGAACTCCTCCAGAATCTCTACTCTCCTACTCTATCTCTTTAATCTCTAAACAAGACTAGATCTAGATGAACTAGTCTCTCCTAACTGCTATAACTAGATGAACTAGGACTAGATCAATTAGAGGGACCCTAACCCTAATTTATGTAGAGAATATGAAGCACTGGGGTGTAGAATGCCTTCTAGAGGGGGCCTGGGGCGTCCTTATATAGGCCGAGGTGGAGTAGGGGACAAGGAACCGCCACGTCGTCAATCCGTGTCTCATGTTATATGCAACATCGGATCAAACCGACCTTAGATCAACGTAGGGATGAGTTACTTGGGTGCCAAGGAAGCATGGGAGGAAGATTCCAGAAGCCGAGGGCCAAAACCCTAATGGTAGGGCGAGCCGGCCCCACCCTGGCCCCGGTCGACGCCCAAAGTCGGGGTCTCGGGCCCAATTTCATCGTGTTGTCTTCTTGGGCCTCCTGCAGTCTAATGGTTCATATGTTGCCGTAGATTTTGATTCCGAACTCCGAATATAGCAAATGATAGGTCCGTTTCGATCGTCTCGACAAGCCCATCGCAATGGTGTAGCTCAATTTCTTATTTGAGATACTTTATTGATGGAAAATTGTGTATTCCTACAATATAAGTGAAAACACCAAAGCTCGTAGAACTCGTTAGAATCAAAACCTATAACTATGCTTTATGATTCATTTTGTGTCAAATCATGCTACATCTAACGGTTATTTTTGGTACTTAACGACCGTCAATATACACCTATCTCAAGCTCAAGATGCCGGGGCCAAAGGGGGTGATCACCATCGGCGCTTCCTACCAGCACGCGTACCAGTGCGACGTCGAGTGCTGCGAGTACGCCGGCGCGCTGGTGGAGTTAGAGGCCCCCATTGCCGACCTCGAGAAAATGGCAAAGGAGGTCCCCTGACCCCAAGAAGGCCACGGGCACCTTTGAGCCCGTTGAGGGGGTGAAAGAGGTGCCCCTCAACCCGAGCTCCCCCGACGGAAAGGTACTGAAGATCAACACCACCCTCGACCCGAAATAGGAGGCCGTGCTCGTCGACTTCCTCTGTAAGCACGCCGACGTATTTGCTTGGAGTCCCTCGGATATGCCAGGCATCCCGAGGGAGGTCGCCGAGCACTCCTTGGAGATCCGGGCCGGGTCCAAGCCAGTGAAGCTGCGCCTGCGCCGATTCGACGAGAAGCGCCGGGCCATCGGGGAGGAGGTGCAGAAGCTTTTGGCGGCCGGATTCATCAAGGAGGTCTTTCATCCAGAGTGGTTAGCTAATCCTATTTTGGTTAAGAAGAAAAATGAAAAATGGAGAATGTGTATTGATTACACTAGTTTAAATAAAGTTTGTCTTAAGTATCCATTTCTATTGCCTCACATTGATCAAATAGTTGATTCCACCGCTGGCTGTGAACGGCTTTGCTTTTTTGATGCATATTCCGGTTATCATCAGATTCGCATGAAAGAGTCCGACGAATTAGCAACTTCTTTCATTACTCCTTTCGGCACATATTGTTACGTAACCATGCCATTTATCCTAAAAAACGCGGGCGCGACTTACCAGCGTTGCATGCTCAAAGTTTTTGGGGACCTCATCGGGCGAACCGTTGAGGCTTACATAGACGATATAGTGATAAAATCTAGGAAGGCGGACGACTTGGTAGCCGATCTAGAAGTGGCGTTCGAATGCCTCAAGAAGCGAAACATAAAATTAAACCCCGAGAAGTGCGTTTTCAGGGTCCCTCGGGGCATGCTCCTCGGGTTCATCGTTTTCGAGCGTGGCATCGAAGCCAACCCGAAAAAGATATCGACCATCACACCGATGAGTCCAATTCGAAACCTCAAGCGTGTGTAAAAGCTCATGGGATGTCTCGCGGCCTTGAGTCGATTCATTTCAAGGCTCGGCGAGAAGGGACCTCACTTGTATCGGTTGCTAAAGAAAAGTGAGCACTTTACCTGGACCACCGAGGCCCAGGAAGCCTCGAAAGACTTAAGGCTCTGCTTTCGAAAGCATCGGTTCTCATGCCCCCTATGAAAGAGGAGAATCTCTTGCTATATGTCGCTGCTACTAACCAAGTTGTGAGTGCAGCGATCATCGTAGAACGGCAAGAAGAAGGGCACGCGTTACCGGTACAGTGGCCGGTCTACTTCATCAGCGAGGTCTTGTCCGAAACCAGAAGATGGTGTACGCGATCATCCTTGCTCGGCGCAAGTTGCGGCACTACTTCGAATCGCATCTTGTGACTGTGGTGTCATCCTTCCCCCCTCGGGGAGGTGATCCAGAATCGGTAAACTACGGCGAGAATTGCTAAGTGGGCAATCGAGCTCATGGGGGACGGAATCACCTATGCGCCTCACAAGGCGATTAAGTCCCAGGTGTTGGCAGACTTCGTGGCAGAGTGGACTGAAACACAACTGCCACCGCTACCAACTCAAAAAGAATGTTGGGTCATGTACTTCGACGGGTCGATGATGAAGAATGGTGCTGGCGCAGGCATAATTTTCGTCTCACCCCTTGGGGTCAGACTCAAGTATTTGTTGCGGCTACACTTCGCCACCTCCAACAACGCAGCGGAGTACGAGGCACTCGTCAACAGGCTCCATATCGCTGTCGAGTCGGGAATCATGCGCCTCGAAGTTCGGGGAGACTCCCAACTCGTTGTGGATCTGGTGATGAAAGAGTCGACGTGCCACAACCCCAGGATGGCCGCTTACTGCAAGCTAGTGTGTCTTCTGGAAGAAAAATTCGACGGCCTCGAGCTCAACCATGTCGCACGTCGGTACAACGAAGAGGCCGACGAGTTGGCGAAAATCGCATCCGAAAGGACTACGGTCCCGACGGGCGTGTTCGCCAACGACCTCTACAAGCCGTCGATCGGTAGTAGCCTCTCGAGGGCTGCGAGCCCCTCGGGAAAAGAAGAGCGCCCTATGACCGAGGCTGAGGACGATGACAACAACAAAGCCGAGGCAATGGAAATCGATGCCGAGGCAACCGAAGACGAAGCCGAGATGGACGACGACGAGCCAGATTGGCGCGAGCTGCTGGTTAGCTAGCTTGTCCGAGGAGTCTTACCCTCGGACAAAACCAGAGCACGACGGCTGGCACGTAAAGCTAAGTCTTTCACGATGATCGACGGTGACCTCTATCGACGGAGTCCGTCGGGAGTCCTCCAGCGCTGCATCCCCTTCAGTCAGGGCAAGCGCCTAGTCGAAGAGATACATGCTGGAGCTTGCGGCCATCACGTTGCACCGAGGACGCTCGTCGGCAACGCCTTTCGATAAGGTTTCTACTGGCCAACCGCCGTGGCCGATGCTACCGAGGTGGTATGCTCCTGCGAGGGATGCCAATACTACGCTCGGTAGACGCACTTCCCGGCCCAAGCTCTCCAGACGATTCCCCTCACTTGGCCTTTTGCCGTGTGGGAACTGGATCTTGTTGGGCCCCTCAAGAAAGCGTCCGGAGGCTTCACCCACTTACTTGTTGCCATCGACAAGTTCTCTAAGTGGATCGAAGCTCGGCCGATCGCGCAAATCAGCTCGACGCAAGCGGTGTTATTCTTCATCGACATTGTCCATCGGTTTGGCGTCCCGAACTCCATCATCACTGACAACGGCACACAGTTTACCAGAAAGAAATTTTTAATCTTCTACGACGAGTACCACATACGAGTGGACTGGGCGGCGGTAGCCCACCCAAGAACGAACGGCCAAGTAGAACATGCCAATGGCATGATTCTCCAAGGCCTTAAGCCGAGAATCTTCAACAGATTGAATAAGTTCGGCAAGAGATGGCTGGCCGAGCTCCCGGCAGTGATATGGAGCCTAAGGACTATACCAAGCCGAGCCACGGGCTTCAAGCCCTTCTTCTTATTGTACGGTGTCGAGGCTGTCCTCCCCACGGATTTGAAGTACGGCGCCCCGAGGGTCCAAGCCAACAATGAACAGGGCAATCAGACTTCCCGCGAAGACGCGTTGGACCAAGTCAACGAAGCTCGGGACATGGCTTTGCTACACTCGGCCAAGTACCAGCAGACCCTGCGAAGGTACCACGCTCGGCGCATTCGAGGCCGAGCCTTCAGCGTAGGCGACCTGGTACTGCGGTTCAGACAGGACAACAAGGGGCGCCACAAGCTCACACCACCGTGGGAAGGGCCGTTCGTCATCGCCGAAGTGCTACGTCCCGAGCATTGTACTATTCATAAATCTTGAAATCAATAAAAAGGACCCGCTTTCTTCGCTTTATGATTTTAAGATTCCAACCCGAGTCTACCCTCGGAGCAAACGAGCGTATCTTTTTTCCACGCACTAGAGCGAGGCTCGGCCTTACCTCTGGTAAGGCCAATCCTCCCTCAGGGGCTAGGACGGGGGGAACCCCCGGACTCCTCCGAGCCTCAACGAAAATCGAAACTCAAAATTTCAAAACGCGTTGAAATTTTATGTCTCCCGAACGTCCTTCTCGCCTAAACCGAGCACGAACTTATAAAACTCGAAAGAGCGCAGGAGGTCCCAGAGGGCAGAGCCGGCTGAGCCACGAGACCGCCTACGCTCCAGGGCTACGGCATTGTTGGCGGTCCTTATAGATCATTTTTAACCGCCAACTTATGCCTAAAGGGAGAGAAACTATCATACTTTAACACATAGACATATGCTATTAACAGAGTTCCACTTGTACCCATAGTGTTTATGTTTTTGCAGGATTTATGGTGAAACAAGTGGAAGTGCACAACACCAATTGGAAAGCATAAAGGAGAAATACGAATTCAGAGAATGCGCAACCAAGAATAACAAAGAAGCCCACCTTTATTACAAATCTGGGCCCATTCGTAACCATAGGAGGGGTCTAGGCCCAGAGGAGAACCAACCACGCGAAGGCGGTGGCCAAACGGGCCCACCAGGGGACCGACCGGTCCCGGGGGCGGCCGCCCCCCTGGTAGGGCCTCTCGGGCCCAGTTTTCTTCTGGCGGTTGTAGGGCGGTTCCCCAAGGACGGTCCCACCTACGATCAACACAGATGGAAAGTGGAAACCGCCCTTTAGAGGTCGGTTTGGGTCTTTCCATGTGGGGATGAACCTTTTGCATAGAACCCCCTCCTCTCAAGCTATAAAAGGAGGCCTCCTTTCTACGCCTATTGAGTAGAAAAGGGATCAATTGATTCACCAACACAAGAGGTCACAATGTAGAGAGGAAGAGCAAGCTCCATTCCATTAGCTTATAGCTAATTTAGTATAGGGAGTGAGAGAGGGACAAGATCTGGAGAAAGAGCGGAGTCGAAGCAGTTCTGCCTCCGAGTGGACGAAGTGCTAGGCTTGTCGGCTCTCGATCCAACTTGTACCTCTACGATCGTCTTGCTATTTGAAGTAAGAAGTTCGTGTTCAACTTTGGTTTGATTCATTAAGCATGTTACTTCCATAAAGCTACTTGTTTGTGGGATCGTCGTTCGTCCTTTGGACGGATGCTCTAGTAAGAGGACTCCTGATAGAGACAGATGTTCCTGTACGCTGCTAGAGTAGTAGTCGCCTTCGTAGACGTGGTGTCTAGGTCAGAGTCTACCTTCATATGTTGCGCACGCCCACGGGCAGAGGGGTAGATGGCAGGTGGTGACAGCCCTGTCCACTCGTATCTGAATTCCCCCACGTTTGGCCGCGGAGTAGCGCTGATACTGATATTGGCTGGCAGACCAGCTGCGTCAGTGGGCCTGAAGCAGACAAGTAGTGGGGAAGTTTCCATTGCTTATATGCGTTTGACCTTAGAAGAACTTCTCTACCCAAGCTATCCCTTCCGTCTCTTCTGAGTAAACTATTTTAAGAGACTAAGTACAAAGACCGTTCCTCTAGGAAATTACGATACCCTGAATACTTCCGGGTGAACACTACAACGGTACTTCCGTGCGCTTGCGGACTTTTCTGCTAACGCTAAGAAGCGCCAACAGACATCTCCACTCACCACTCTTCGCCCGAAGGCCGACTCGCGCTCAGAAGAGAACTAATAAGTTCAACGCTCGGCAAAGGAAGAAGGCTCGGATAGACACGACTAAACTTTTCTTTTCAAGCTTTCCCTTCGCAAAAACCCCTAGGACTATGATCGAGTCTACGCCGCTAAAGCTATGATGCCCAGAAAAAAGTCCCCGAGGCTTGATAGCTCGGGCTCAGGATCGGCAAGGGAAACACTTAAAGAAAAATTAAAAAACAAGCAACAAACATTTACATAAATATGGCCACGAAGGGCCGCATGTTTATTTTTCATGAAGTTTTCTTCCTAAAAAGGGCTCGATGGCCTGGCTCTCTCTCTTTCTCTTAATTAAGGTTAAGGGGAGAGCTCCACGTCATCCTGGAATAGGCTCGCCAGCGCTTCTCCAGGGGCCTTCATCGAATCGACCTGCGCTAGGAGCTCGTCGTCTTCAGCCTCGAGGAAGCCCTCGCTGACGAGGTCTGCGTCGAAGTTCCCATAATGGGACTTCACCACTGCCAGCGTCTTCTGGACGCCCGCCAGCTGAGCCTCCATCAGCTGGACACCGACACGGCTATGAAGCGCCTCCAGCCGGCTCCGGAGCGAGCTCCCCGAGGGTTCCCCTCCGGGCTCTCCTCCGGCGCCGAGGGAGTCGCACAGCGCGCGCCACCCTCTGTAGCTCCTGGTGGTCGGTGACTTCACCGTTGTAAGCCACCTGCAGGGCTGCAGTGATAGAACGAGAAGGTAAGACAGAAACTCCGAGCGACGAACACCCAAGGTAAAACGAGACGAGTAATATGACAGGACACATACCGTTGGCCTCCTCCTCAGCCTTCTGGGCCTCCTCCCGGACCGAGTCCACTGAGGCGACGGCATCAGTCAGAGCCGCCTGAGTCTGACTCAGGTCCTTGGTCAAGACTTCGGCGGTGGAGGCTTTCTCAGCCGCGAGCTTCTGGGCGGCGTAACGCTCCCTGGTCGCCTCGGCCAAGGCGCTCTCCAGCTCCTGCGCCCGCTTCACCGAGGCGGCAGTCTGACTCTCTGCCTCCGCAACCTCCTCCTTCATGATGGTGCAGTCGACGCGCACTTCGGCGAGTTTGGCGGTCACGGAGGCGAGCTCGTTTTGGGCGCGGGCGAGGGCCTTCCCCTTGAGGTTCAGCTGCTTCCAGAGCCCGAGCCCACGGCGAAGAAAGCGGGACTTGTCCCGGGAGGTATGCATGAGGTCCTAGAAGAGGGAAAGAACAACAGCGGTCAAGGCACGCACATATGTATGCGGACGAAGCCGCGAGACATATCCGACGAACATGAAGGCTTACCTACAGCTGCGCGGGGAGCTCCGTTTCAAGGGCGTCGGCGATCACCCGGAGACCCGTCGCCAAGTTCGGCCTGAGTTCCTACATGGCGTCCTAATTGGAGGCCTCGAGGTCGTCCCGGAGCGAGAAGACGGGCGGCGCTTGACGGTCCGCATGGTTTGTCCACTCGATCCGGGACGCGGTCAACTCCCGGGGCGAGGGCTGCCGCAGCGCCACCGCCCAGGGGCCCTCCTCGTGAGGGCTTCCGCGTCGACGTCCATCGCCGCCGCACCCGCAGTGTCCGGCCCTGTAGAGGTAGCTTCGGCCAACGCTCCTGAAGCGTCCCCAGCGGCGAAGACTGGGGCCTCGGAGGTCGACGCCCGAACGGCCCCTATGATGGTGGCCGAAGCAACGGACGCGGCGACGGTGGCTGCAGACGGAGTGACTCCCCCCGAAGAGGGTCCCTCGGATGCCGTTCCAGGGCCCGCGGGAGGAGGGACCTCCTCGTCCAGCGACCGGGCGCCTCTCTCGGCGGTGCTGCCGCCCTGCACCTTCAGGACCTTCAGGTGTGAAACCTGGAGGTCCCATCCCGGGCGCTTCCTGGAACGAGAAACGCGAAGATGGGCGTTCATGAAACGAGAACAAAAATCGGTGAAAAAACGATTCGGAAGAGCTACTTACCTAGTCTTCGGGATCGCCTTCTTCTTCTTTGCCGTCCCGGTGCTTGGTGAAGAGACGGGCCGGGCGGACGACGCAGGCCGCGCCGCCGACGGAGGAGTGGGCGCCACCTCGGCGTCAGGGCCAACCCCGCCCTGAGGCGGGGGCCCTGCCTGGGCACCGGGGGTCCTCTCGATGCTGCCACCCCTCGGCGGGGACGCCTGAGTCTAGGAGGACCCCAGCTCGAGGTCCGGCGTCTTGGCGCTGGCCAGCTCTGACCCCGACAGCGTCCTCTCTCCGCTCCCCCCGCCTTCGACCGTTGCGCCAATCAGCGACGCGTCGGAAGGGAGGGTGCGCCGGAACAAGGACTCCCCGATCCCACCAGCAACAGCCTGGCCCGGCTCGGGTGCCGGGTCCGCCTGTTCCCGGCCTCTCCAGTGGGCCCACGCGGCCGCTGGAAGGCGGAGCCATGGCTCCAATGGTCGCTGCCAGAGACCGCGCTTCCAAACGCGGTCTCCGACAGTTTTGCTGGAGGCTCGAGTCACGAGCCCCGGCACATCCGCCGGCAGACGCCGACATAGGAGCCTTTCCTGGCTCGTCGGCGCCCACCGCGGGCTTTGTGGCCACTACGGGCCGATCCAACAGGATCATCAAATCATCGTCGTCGTCGTCTTCGTCATCTTCCTCGTCATCTTCGTCGGTGGGGGAATCCTCCTCCGGCTCCCCCGCCGTCCTCTGGCGCCGGCGAAGCTAGGCAAGCTCCTCGGTTCTCTGGGCCTTCTTCCTCCTCAGGGCGGTCTTCTTGTCCTTCCTCGTGCGCACCCACCGGAGAAAATGACCTATACTTCATCTCCTCGACAGGAAGAGCCAGCTTGAACCTGTGGAGGAGTGCCTTCACTCCATCACAGGCTCGGGGGCTACTGTCGGGTACCAAAGTATGGGGTACCCAACTTCGATGAAAAACACATATTCCCAACACGGTCCAGCCCAGGCAAAGCCAGTGGAAGCCCGCGAAGGCCGCGCCTACAGGACCCTTGGGCGCCAATATTTCGATTCGCCCGAGCCTCCCTGAGAGAGCTCGGGAAAGTGGCTCCCTCGGGCGCCAATTTTCCGATTCGCCCAGCCTCCACGAGAGAGATCGGGAAAGTGGCACCCTCGGGCGCCGATTCTCCGATTCGCCCGAGTTTCCCCATCCCCCTTGGGCGCAATCTTTCTGAAGCATACAATGCACAATTGACGTCAGCGGAGCAATCTTGGACCACAAGGGACCTCTCTGACCACTTTACAGGTACTGTCCCGTCAGACGAGATTCTTGATGCGACTATGCTTCGCACGCGCACGACGGCTATACCACCTGTCAGGACTCCCCTGGCGACGGATTTGATGGACCCACTACAGCCATGCCCTCCCCAGTATGGTCTACAGTACTCCGTCCCGTTTCGCGCCAGTATCTACCAACTACGACTACGACAGTCCAAGCGCCTGACGAACGGGTAACGCAAGAACGGAAAAGCACCTACTGCGCTGTCCGCTTGAAAAGACGAGCACGCCTTCCATCCGGACCCACCTGACCCTCGAGAAACACTGTCCGAAAGCCGGAAATGCGCCCGAGGGAAGGTGCCGCCCTGCTCCGTTCCACCATGCCTCCAGGAGTCCCGAACCTCGGGAGACAACGCCCCGAGGCGACCCACCCTCTTGTCATATCATGCAGGAGGACAGCCATCGGGTGTGACACCGCTCCACGCCATAATCACGACGACTATTGCCGCGTTGGAGCTCACCAAGATCGTACGAACCACTACGGCCATACCCCTGGAGCGCGGAGACAAGACCGTGGCTGACGACAGTCAACAGTGACAACAACTCCCAAGTGTAACATGCATAGCAATGTACACGCTGCCCTTACCCCTCCCTTGTGACTATAAAAGGGAGAGCAGAGGTCAGCCTTAGAACAAGCGCTCACACACCCCACTTCACCACACGCAACTTCAAGGTACTGTCACAAAACTTGTACACACTTACACGCTCACAAGAGACTTGGGAGCACTCCCCTTTCTCGCTTAGCTTGTAACCCCTACTACAAGCACCCCGGTGCAAGACAACACGATTCGCCTCTCCACTGGATGTAGGGCCCTCTTGGCCTGAACTAGTATAAACTCTGTGTTTCCCCTTGCACACCATCCAAAGCCTCAACCGTAAAACACAAATTCACTAGCCGATGTTAGCACCCGCCAAAACTAGAACCGACAACATTGTCACGTACGATGTTCAAAAACCAGCACATTTCCACATGTGATATCATGTGATAACCTGTGGAGATGTCTGCGTTTTAGACATCCGACATCTCAATTTGCTCGAAAACCTTCCAATTTTTTATCAGTCTCTACATGCGATAACATGACACGTCGACAGGTTTCATAATTTTCGGACTTCATTTGCATTTTATATAATTTAAAAACACTTCGACCACAAGTGGGTGATCATGTTTGGTGAACAAGACGCTCAAAATTTTGGGTGAGTTCCTGGGTACAGCTTCAAAATACACTCTACACCATGAATACCATTTTTTGAACGGCTATATTTCATTATTTTATGCACCTGCAAGTCAAATTTACTTTTTCGAAAAATTACAAGTAAACAAAATAAATTCATGAAATATAAGAAAAAGTAATAAAAAAGTCTCAAATTCATGCTTGTGCTTGTATATAATATATAAAAAGTGTAGAAAAAAATTGCCGAGTGTCATGGCCTGGCACTCGGTAAAACCATGTCCTTTGCCCGAGTGCAAGAGAAAGGTACTCGGCAAAGAGGTTTAAAAAAAAGAAAGAAAAAGAAAAACATAAAGCCCGGCCCGCTGCCCCATCCCTAGTCCAACGCGCGCCCCCAACCCGCCCCCCACCCGAGCCCCGCAGCCCTCCCCGCCGCCCCACCCACGCCGGAGCACCGCCGCACCCCCCCTCCCCCCACCCCCCGCCGTAGCGCCGCCGCCCCGGCTGCCCCGGCCGCGCCCGCCCCGCCGGCCTGCCCCTGCCGAGCTCGCCGCGCCCGCGCCGGCTGCCGCGCGCGCGGCCTCGCGCTGGCCGCCACGCCCGCCCCGGCCGCGCCCACCCCGCCCGCCACCGCCGGCCGCCGCGCCCGCGCCTGCCTCCCTCGCGCCTGCCACGCCCGCCACCGCCGCGGTCGCATGCTACCTCTCTCCAGTGCGCCCGCTTCTTCCCCCCGCGACGGCGCACAGTGACCACACGCCTCCCCTCTTCCCCACGCAGCGGCGCACTGACTCCATGCCCCTCTCTCTCTCTCTCTCTCTCTCTCTCTCTCGGTTGCACATGGCGGCGGCCGCGGCCGCGGCGTACGACCTCCCTCGGCGGATCCAGGCAGGGGCCACCTTCCTCGGCTCTCCTTCTCCGGCAGCGGGGGCGGCACTCCTCCGGCAGCCACGGCGTGCCCGTTCTTCCGGCAAGTGCAAGGACGTTTGTTCTTCCTTCTTCCTCTCTTCGTCGGTTCAAATGTTCAGCATCAGCAGTTCAGTGGATAGGTGCTCTCACACGTGGAAGGCTGAGGCAGTTAAATTTCTGTCCACTTGCTATTGGATTAACCTTTAATCCATTATTAGTAATTTCTGGCCACTTGCTACTGATTTATGATAGGAAATTAGTAGAGATATATGGGTGCTTAGGGTGGGTGTGACCTAGCCTTTGCTTGTGCTGAATATATAGGGTGAAGTATGTTTTCCAATGATGTGCTTATTAAAATCTGTGTGATATATTGAGACCATGGGGAGAGAGACACCAATTTTTGATGGTACTAAATCCTTGTCCTATTGTGTTTTGTTTATACTAGCAAAGACTGCTTACTTGAAAATGTGAATGTCATACACTCATTTCACATGGATCTTGCTGTCAGTTCTCGGCCCATGTTAATCAGCTTAGCCTTACTATTGTGTTATGTACATACTGAAAGTGTATTTCATTGTCTCGCCTGGCACACCACCACAGAAGAGTTGTATATTTTATTGGAAAAATTTAAGGCTACTAGCGAGTCTATTCTTTCCATTAGTGATAGATGGAGAGGTTCCTAACTGGTGGCGGATTATTGTGTTTTTATAAAATGGTGATAGTCTGAAGCTGTTGATATATTTTGTTGATGTTGAAATAGTTGTGGGCCGGGACACTATTTTTATGACCCCAATGATTTCAGTGAATGGCTACTTGATTTCAGTGAGTTGGGCTACTCTAATACATGGTTAATGCGCGCATAGATGTCTTTGGTTGCTGGTGCTTGTGCTTGAAAGAGAGGAAACTTCTTGCTGCTCCTTAGGGAAGCATGTCGGCGTTTGAAGAAAAGAAGTGTTGAGAGAAAGTGAAGTGAAGCTCTGTAGTTCTTGAATGAGCTGGGTAAGATATCATGTTTTATTCCTGAATCATGGATTATCTTCCTGCAATATAATCTGGAATATGTGATGAGCATGCAGTCTGTAGTTGTTTTTTGAGGGTTGTCCAATATTCAAGTTCAGACTTGAGCCCTCGTCAAGAAGAAAGTTCAGACTTAGGCACTTTAAAATGTCTTCCAAATCGTAAAGTTGTTGCTTAGCTACCAGTATTGCAAATTTAATATTCTTGAATCTAAATGTAATATAGATCTACAGCTATCCATTGTTCAGTAGAAATCTATGGGCTGATAAGTTTAGTAGTTGTTCCTACTCGGTATGAAGAAACCATGCTGCTCAGTACGACAAAGGCTTGCCCATGTATACATATATCTATGGGCTTAACTACCAGTATATGCATCAGTTTTTTCACAAGCCTTTGTCCAAGACTGCTCAGGTCGGTAGAGTCCACGCCATTTTGGCATTTTCATTCAACATTGTTGCAATTCGTTATTTTAATTACTTTGTTTCATCCCCTTCGCATGTTTCAGTTTAATTGATCCTTTGTTCATATTCTGGTCAGGACAGATTCATTGATTCGATGCTGAGAGCCTCATTTCGATTTGCATTTGCAAATTAAAAGATCTGAACCTGATGCAGTTTATAAGGCATTTTGCTTCCAGGTACTCTCTTAGCAAAATCATTTTTTATGCTTTTTTATTGCAATTGCAGAGAAAGCAAGAAGTTCTGTTCAGCTTCAATGGGTGGTATATTTTTTATCTAGTTGGTTAGTTCTGAACTTCCAATACCTCTTATTTTTCTTCTTTGCCTCAGAAGCAACTTGAGTCCCTGATGCTCTAGTGATGAGCTCAGGAAATAGTATGGTGGGAAAAGATCTTGCCTGAATTTTTGGGCTATAAATTCTTTAACAGTAGAACAATTATTTGGCAGCATGATAGGAAGTACACTTTTTGAGTTTGTTATTAATCTGCACCTTACAGTAAAGTGCAAGCTGATTCTAAGCTTTTCATTTTGCTCACCCCTTTCTTATGTAGTATGCCATCATCCCTTTGAAAACTCTTACACTCCCTTTTCCTATGTTGTATGTCCTTTTCCACACCCTGTCTATCTGAAGTATACACCGTTTCATAAGCCTAGTATATGCATCAGTTTTTTCATAAGCCCATGTATACATATATATCTGTCCATTTCATATTACAAGTTATACAGATGTATTTATGTGATCATTCTCGTTACAGGTTGAATGAAGGTCTTGGGAAAATTGCCCAGAATGAGTTTGCAGCTGCCATTACGAACTAGAAATTACATGTTGTTTTATACGAAGTAGTTGTTTATCCAAGGCATTGTTGTCAAATGCCCAATGCTTCTGATCGACTTAGTGTAGCTGTATGTTTGTACACATGACATTATCCTTTTTAAAATATAATGCAACAGTTGGGAACTACTCTTGGATGTGTTGGGATGAGATATAATTTCTGATGGAAAGAAAAAAAAAAAGCATTTTTGACCTCTTTGCCGAATGACACTCGGCAAAGAGGCCTTTGCCGAGTGCCCTGGCACTGGCACTCGGCAAAGCTGGGTGGCAGAGAACAGGTTTCTCGACTTTGCCGAGTGCCAGGGTCGTGGCACTCAGCAAAGATTTTTTTAAAAAAAATAAAAAAATTCTTTGCTGAGTGCCGGATCTATGGCACTCGGCAAAGAATTTTTTTAAAAAAATCTTTGCCAAGTGTCTTCACGGTCAGCACTCGGCAAACAGTCCATCAAAGTTGACGGCTGAATTTTCTTTGCCGAGTGTTGATGTGGCACTCGGCAAAGGCAAGGCTTTGCCGAGTGCCGATATTCGGCACTCGGCAAAGAAACCTTTGTCGACAGGTTCGTTGCCAAGTGCTCTTTGCCAAGTGCGGCACTCGGTCTTTGCCGAATGTCCCGAGCACTCGGCCAAGAAACTGTATCGTGTAGTGATTAATATTAGCCATACTAAAACTAACATTTTATGTCAGTAATAAAAAAAAGAATGTTACTGGTCAGATATATGTTTTAGATGGTTCTACAGGTACTTTAGTATTTGCGGATACGAATAGTGTCGGATGTTTCCCATGTTTTTCGAATAAAAATAATAGAAAACGAATACAGGTACATCCACTTAGAATCGAATACGATTACGAATATTCATATTAACTCTAGAGCAAATATGGATATTGTTTCGAATATTTTATCATCCGTATCCATCCCGTGAAGACAGAAGCAAGAAGTTCATGAATCAGAAACTGAGAATAAAGATATAATCGTTAGCTAGCGGAGCAAGTCAATGGGTGCATGGGGTTTCAATATTCATCATTCGGGACGCAGCTGGATCTTTAGTATATGGTATTTCTCGTATTCAGCTAGAAACCGATTCAACCCCCAGCTTTGCGAAGCTATTTCATAACAATTCCAGAGACCTCTGCGCTTGTGGCAACATCTTTAAGCTTATTCGTGAGCTCCTTTGTGAGCATTTTGTCTGTCTTAATGTTGTTCATACCCAGAGTTTGTAACTCGTCTGCGCACGAGCTGGCCAGAGTTGGTAGTTTGGCACTGATTGGAAACCAGATCTGTCTCAAACTTGGACCTGGATGATCTCCCAGATCGTGTAAATATTTATGTGTCTCGCGATTTAGCGGAGCACAGGTCCAGTAATATACGGCCCATAGAGCCGGCGAAGCTTTGAATAAAAAAAAGTTCCCATCCCAAATCCTCCGCACCATCGCATCGCTCCAACCCGGGTTTTTCTCATATATGTTTACTCTCCGAGGTAGTGGAAAATAGGGATACCCCAGTTCAAAAACATTTTGCTCTGTTCGTTTGAACTACTACCCAGCATCAGCGAGCCATTCAGCAATGTTTTTCTCTTAGAACATTCAGCCAGCAGCCAGCCGTACAATCCAGCCAGCCGAACAGAGTTAAACTAGATAACGCTGCTAAACATTAATTGAAAACCTGCTTCAGATTTTCTTTAAAAAGTTTTTTTCCAGCATAGCTAAAGTTCACATATGAAACCCAGTTTTGTAACATATATATATTAGCATGAATTATAATTTTGAGCTGGATGTTTTGCTTTTGTGTTTTTGCTTTTTAAACTTCCTGGCATAATTCAAACAAAAAATTGTATTTTATTTTGGTTTAATATATGTCCTTTTATTTTTATGAAATTTTAATACAATGTTTAGTGTTGATCACGAAATTGAAGGGTACGTATAAGTAGTTGTGTCGACTTTTTGGACAAACAACGGGACATATATCGATACCTGTCATAATTTAGTTTCACTGCAAATGGGTCATTTGTAAATACATTATTTGAGAGCATCTTTGAGTTAGCGTAGAACATTTTACGGTGTTACTAAAACTTGGGGGAAAAAAAGGCATGGATGTTATGTCGTAATAATAAAAGAGCACATCTTGTTTATGTTTACATGGGAAGCAGGGCCAATTGCATCATTACAACGGGAATAAGTTCTCTTTGAATTTCACTATAGCCATTGATTGGTTGAATAGCCAGTCGATGAAGCATAAACTGGTGGTAGGTCCATATGGTCCTTATTTCTCCCTTGAACATATGACTTCCTCGTCTTAATTTCTATACTCATATGATAATGGAATATAGGGATCCCCCTGTTAGGGAAAATTTGGGTGTTAGGATAAAAGAGATTGCTAAAACATTTTAACAACCTTTTTTGTTATATCAACATTTATACCTTCGTTATTACTTATGGCTAAGCTGAAGCTCGCATCTGAAACCTGGTTTTGTAACCTTTGGAACTAGTAGTTCTAAGTAACCCTGGGCATTCGGTTCTAACCGAACCGTCAGTTCGGTTCCTCGGTTCCAACATAAATTCGGTTCGCAGAAAATAGGGACCGATCAGTTCTTTTCAGAAATGAGAACCGAGGAAATTCGGCTCCGGTTATTTCAGTTCGGTTTCGGTTATAACCGAAATAACCGACTCTATCCCAACACAAAATCAAAAAAGGGAAAAATACGAGAGTCGGCGCTTGGACTCGCCGGCGAATAGGGTGGCACCTAGCCATCGACGGCATCCGGCGGGCGACGGGGTGCACGTAGGCCAGTGCGCGACTGACGGTGCAGCTTGCCGGTGGCCCGCCTGTGCCTACGCGGTTTGTGGCTAGCCGGGGGCGGGGCCGCGAGGTTGCCTCCTAGCCGAGTCGGGGAGGGCCGGAGGGGAGGAGTCGGGGGCGGACGGCGGACTGCGAACTCCGACTGACTGGCTCGGGGCACTCGGGGGAGGGGGCGGACGACGGAGTTGGAGCCGTGAGAGGCGCGAGGCGCGAGCGGGATCGGGGATCCTATGCGGCTGCGCCTCCCTCAATGCCTCCTGGGCGATCGCGCGGCTGTCGGAGAGGGAAGGGGAGGGCCGGAGGGGAGGGGAGGTCGCCGACTCGCCGTGGCGGCCTGCCGGGGCGCTGGTGCCGGCGAGCGCGAGTGCGCGACGGTGCCCAGGTGGGAGTGAGGGTAGGGGGCGGGCAGCCGTCACCTAGTGTCTAAGACACTGACCGAGGGCGAGGGGTGGGGATTTAGATTTTGGTTTTTGGGCTGGGGTGTATTGTTTGATATATGTATTGGGCCTTTCCATATAACGGAGTGCTGGAACCGAATTAACCGTAATAATTTTGGTTCCTAGGATCCTGGAACCAAATTTGGAACCAAAACCGATCGGTTCGGTTACTTCGGTTTCGGTTCCGGTTAGTTCGGTTCGGTTCTCGGTTTTTCGTGCCCAGGATTAGTTCTAAGTACATAGCAGAAGTTACAAAATCTTGAGTTGGATAATTGCTTATGAGTTTTTTGTCTTACTATCTTTTCAGGCTGTGGTAGATTCTTGAGCTAGCGAGGAGTCACTAATCTTTAATGGCTGGTTTAACAACTTCAGTTCTTTCAGACTGCTTATGATTTTGGATAGTCGTCTTGGTTAGAGGTTATTTCATCCAGCCTGCATGCTGCTTGTCAAGCTTGGCGCATTTAAGGTAGTAGTAGAGTAGTTTTCATGAACTTAGTAGATGTATGGCATGATGGCATCCTTTGTTGGCCGGTTTAGAGCTTGCAAGGTTGGACCCTGCTTGGCTAAGAGCCCTTTGTGCTAAGACGCAGGGGATGGGGTGTGGGCGGTGTTTGGTGGTGCTTTTCTAAAACTAAGAACTATGTAATTCCGTTAACCTGGTAATGAAGTTCGGTTTAGCCGTGGTGGAAAAAAAGTTCTTTCAGTCTGCTGATGTTGGTTTATATTTCAGAGTCGAAAACTTTAGTTCTTTCATTGAGCATTTTAAGTAAGAATCTGTAGTTCACTGACCAGTTGTGGTTGTCTTTGTCAAATTGTCTGAGCATGTCATTGGAAAACTGTGTCACGGTTTACATATCAACTTTGCTTCAGTTACTCTAGTGTCTAGCAAAATCTGGTATCGGTCTCGTAGGATTTCGTTGTTACACCCTTAGTCACTAGCTGACCAGCATGGTTGCACCTAAAACAAAAACAAACAGTCGCTTGCGAAAAGCTACACGCTTGTACTGTGGTACACATCGCTCTGTGTGTTTATGGTAGCATTTGGTAAAAGTCAGGAGGGGTGGAATGATCCCGTCTCTGATTTCTGGGACGGAATGGTTCCATTTTCTGTTTGGTTGATAAGGAACGAGATCGACCTATGTCGTGTTTGGTTCAGATACATCAAAACTGCAGTAGGACCCATTTGTCAGATTTTTTCTCTCCCTCCCCTCTCTCTCCTTATCTCTTCCACCCGATGCTCATCTTGGTCGTGCCGCCCCGGCTCTTCGGCGGCCGATGAGCCTAGCTAGTTGCGGCCCGCCTTGGGTCTCCTCTATCGGCGAGGGTCTCGCCGTCCCGTCACTCCACCGCCGCTGGCTGCCCCGTGCCTCCATGACCGTCTGCGAGCTTGGATGCGTGTCACTGGGCCTCCTCAGCCTCTAGCTTGGCTGCACGTCGCAGGGGCAGAGCTTACTGGTGTCAGGCCTCCCCCAGTCACGCCTCCTCCACTGGAGCCCGTCGAGGTGAGCACAACGGCGCGTGGCTCGCAAAGGCTGGGTGTGGCGGCGGCTGACCAGATCTCCCTGCACGCTCTCCAGCTATAGCTCCCCCACGCGCTCGCTCCGCTCTCCGGCGCGGCTCCTCTCTCCTCCATGTCGTGTTCGGTGCAGCTCCTCTCTCCTTTTCTCCTCCGCGTCACGTTTGGCGCAGCACCATGAGCCGCTCGTCCCACCTAGGACAGACCCCGTTCATGAAATTTTGGGGGACGGAGTCGTCTCGCGTCTCCCACGAATATTCCCATTGGGACATCCTCGTTCCTCTTCGTTTCCCAATCAAACAACACCGGTTCTAGGGCCATCCACCTTGTCATCCCAACCAAACACATGGTATGAGTTTTGTTTTCTAACATGGTATCAGAAGTGTGCAGTGAAGCCAACATCGCATTGCTTTGCGTCTTTGTGAGTATTGGATTGCTCAAAAAAAAACACGTAATGCATATTTTGTACATGTATAAAGCATGCTAGCTAGAGTCACATTACTGAGCTCAACTCAGAACGTTATCTGCTTGGACGAGTTTCGAAAGGAGTTCAAAAGGAATTCATGTTTGCTCTATTTGTTTGGTTCCAGTGGTCGGCATTATTGGCAGTTGGCACATTGCAAACTGTTCGGATTCAATCTTTGCACACGTTTTGTGTCGCTCACTCGCCGTCACTCTGTGAGTTGGAACTTGATTTGAGTCAGGAATCAACTGTGGGCCGAGCCGCCGAGGATAATTTGAGCCAGGAATCAACTGTGGGCCGAGAATAATTTTAGGCAGGCATCAACTGTGGGCCGATAGAAAGAGCTGGGCCCATTATTTTACTCGGGTAGTCGGGCTCTCTCTCTTCTCCCTCGACTGCCCAATCGCCCCCATTCCCCATTTGGTCTTTTACATACATGCCATTAAAAAAGATACCTATATATATATATACATGCCATTAAAAAGTTTGATCATCGTACCATCGTTCTGAACTTCTTTTGTTTCCACGTTATTTTGTCCATATCTCCATGTAACGGTGTCAAACCTGACCATTTAGCCATCCGACGCCTTGGCTCCGACGCTAGACTCGTGGTCGCCGACGCGGTGACCTAGGACAAGGTAAAGGACGCGGGCGTGATGGTGATCGGCATCAGGGAGGTGGCGTGGCTTCCCGGCGTGATAAGCTGGTGTGATGCTGAGCCACCGGAACCTGGCCGCAGCGGGAAGGAGCTGGCCGGGCAGGTGGTCACCCTGGGCCTATGCCCTTCTTCCACATCTACGGCATCACCGGCATCTACTGCGCCACGCTCCGCCACAAGGGCACGGTGGTGGTCATGCACCGACGACGCCTTCCGTCCACCGCATGCAGCAAAACATTGAGGATACGATAGTAAGATATGCTACCAGTTCAGTGTAACGGCGTCGTCTGATCCGTGTGCTGACCGGTGGGTCCAGTTGTAAGTCGGCAGAGCCGGCGGTGTCTTGTACTGAGAGTAGCGACTATAAATGTCGCGAGGGCGGGATGGTGGGCTTATCGGGAGACAAATGAACTCATTCAATAGTTAAATTCATCCAGATAGTTAGAGTAGTTCTCGCACCTGCTTGTGATCGAGAGGGATTTGCTTCCTTCCGAAGCATTACCGTAACACTTGGTACCAGAGCGAGTCGATCGAGGGGAGAGATTTTTTTTCTGCAACTCTGATCAGGGCTGGCGCCGAAGCGGAAGCCGACGAAATTCCAGTTGGAGATGACGACCTCCATGGATGATCTCAAGGCGACCGTGGAGCGCCTCGCGTCGCAGCTATCCGGCGTTCAGGACGTGTCGACCCAGATCGCCGGGTTTCAGCAGATGATGACGACGGCGCTCGACAAGCTCAGCGACCTGGAGAAGTGGCGTACCGTGGCGGAGACGTCCATGGGTGCGATGATGCAGCGGACTCAGGAGGCGACGACGCGCATGCAGCAGTGGGAGTCGCGACCACCTCCGCCACCACCGCCACTACCGCCATCGCAAGCTCTTCCACAACCCGGGATGATGCCGCAACCGCCAGCAGGATGGATTGACCTGAACACGGCTCCAGCGGCGTCGCATCATTCCGCGTCGAGCTCTCAGTCGCCCCATGGGCACGGCCTGCACACGGATTCCCGGGTTGCTGGCATCGGTGGACCTCAGCGTCCTATGATGCCACACCCGGTCACGGGTATGCCTCCTCAACCTGAGTCTGAGATTGCGCACTGCAACCGTTCGATCCCGGTTCCCAAAATGGATTTCCCCAAATTTGATGGTGAAAATCCGAGATGGTGGCGTGATCAGTGTGTTTTGTTTTTCGAGGTGTATGGTGTGCATCCTATGATGAAGACGCGGTATGCTGCCCTCAATTTTCATGGCCCCGCAGCGGCATGGCTTCAGACAGTTGAGTGCAGAGGCCGGATCACCGATTGGGACCAGCTTTGTGGATTGGTTTTCGCCCAGTATGATCAGGACCAGTACCCCAATCAGTTGCGGCAATTGGAACATCTGAAACAGACAACATCAGTTCAGGAATACTCTGCTCAGTTTCAGAAATTGTCTCATGGGATTCTGCTTTACAATCCAGCGTTTGATGATGTCTATTTTGTCACCAAGTTTCTGGCAGGCCTCAAAGAGGAAATTCGGTCAGCCATAGTGCTACATCGCCCGCGGGATTTGCCCACTGCAATTACCTTGGCCACTCTGCAGGAACTTCCCATGTTGCAAATACGGTCTCCATTTTTCCACTGCCATCAGAATTGCGAGACATTCCTTCTCATACACCGACAGTGTCTGGTTCCTAGGACACAGATGTTTACTGAGATAGGCTATGGGGTGGTGCTCTTGCATCAAAACTGCACCAATGCCAAAGTCACAAGCATCAGTTTCCAAGACAAACTGCTTTGCAAAATCTGGAACAGCTAATACAGGTGCTTGAGTCATTCGTTGTTTCAGCAATTGGAAGGCCTGGTCAGCTTCACTGGTCCATTGAAACTGCTGGTTCTTCTTGAGCATCTGAGTTAGTGGTTGACTGATCAGCCCATAGTGTTGGATAAATCTTCGGTAGTATCCTGTCAGTCCCAGAAACCCTCGTAACTGTCTGACATTTGTTGGAGTAGGCCACTGCACCACAGCTTGAATTTTGCTTGGGTCTGTAGCCACACCCTCCGCAGTAATAACATGCCCCAGATACTCTACTGAAGTCTGGGCAAAGAAACACTTGCTGCGCTTAATATAGAAGTTATTGGCATGCAAGATTTCAAACACCCGACGTAATAGTATCAAGTGCTCATCCAGAGAGGTGCTGTATATGAGTATGTCGTCCATAAAGACTAATACCCCATGCCTTAGCAGGTCTGAAAACAGTGTATTCATAAGGCTTTGGAATGTAGCCGGGGCATTTGTCAAACCAAATGGCATCACCAGGAACTCATACAGGCCTTGATGAGTTCTGAAAGCTGTTTTATATTCCTCACCCTCTGCCATCCGTATTTGGTGATACCCTGCTCGGAAGTCCAATTTAGTAAAGATCTTGGCTCCACTAAGCTCATCAAGTAACTCCTCAACTACTGGCATTGGATGTTTGTGTTTCAATGTCATGGCATTCAGATGCCTATAATCAACACAGAATCGCCATGAACCGTCTTTCTTGCGCACCAGTAGGACTGGAGAAGCAAAAGCACTTGCACTAGGGCGAATGACTCCATTCTGTAACATTTCTTTCACCTGTGTTTCAATCTCTTCCTTCTGAATAGAAGAGTAGTGATAAGGACGCACACGAACTGGTTGTGCTCCCGGCATTAGATGAATGCGATGATCTGCATCGCGAGAGGGTGGCAAGTCTGTGGGGTCAGCAAACAAATGATCATACTCTGCAACCAGAGACTTAACTGCTGCCTGTGTCTCAGTTTGGTCAATCTGCTGAAGTGAACAAATATACTGTGCACTGTCCGACAACAGCTCAGTTGGCACCATGCTATCCAACTGGATGCAATATGCTACACCACCATTGCGGATGAGGCCTTGAAGTTTCTTTCCCGGTATCTGCAAACACTCATGGAGTTGATCTGTGACTCCGCGAAGAGTTAACTGTTTGCCTTGACATGTAACTCGCATCTCCTTGGTCTTATAGTCCACCCACACTGGACTGACAGCTTCAAGCCAATCTTCTCCAACGATCATGTCATAACATCGCAGTGCCAGCACTCGAGCATCCGAAACGAACGTATAACCCTGAATCCACCAACGCATGCCACGAATCATGGTGTTACACTGAAGTTGCCCCCCGTCAGCTGCTTTGAAGCATGTTGCTGGACATTCCTGAATTGGCAATTTCAACACATCCACCAATCGATCACTGACAAACGTACCAATACTGCCAGAGTCCACCAGAACAAGCACCTGCTGCTTCCCCACATGTGCCAGCAGTTTCAAAGTCTGATGTCGTCCTGACTGAGGTTTGCCTTGATCTTGCACAGTCAATATGCCTTCCTCGGGTTCGGATGAGACACCCACAGACACCTCAGCTGATCGCTGCTCTAGAGCTTCCCACAATTCTTCAAGTACATGCAGTGGCACCTGGGTTGGACAAGTGTGATTTGTCCCCCACTTCTCGCCACATTTGTAACAGAGGCCATTCTTACGACGATACTGTTTCAGAGTGGCCCATTTCTCCTCTCCGTCCGCCTTAGTACTCTTCCCGTCGCTAAGAGCTGAATCACCCTTGACTGCAGTGCTCTTCTCTGTGAACTTGGAGAGTCCGCGCCCAGATACCTTTGGACGAGTACTTGCAAGTTCCTCCTCCTGCAGAGTGGCCAAGGTAATTGCAGTGGGCAAATCCCGCGGGCGATGTAGCACTATGGCTGACCGAATTTCCTCTTTGAGGCCTGCCAGAAACTTGGTGACAAAATAGACATCATCAAACGCTGGATTGTAAAGCAGAATCCCATGAGACAATTTCTGAAACTGAGCAGAGTATTCCTGAACTGATGTTGTCTGTTTCAGATGTTCCAATTGCCGCAACTGATTGGGGTACTGGTCCTGATCATACTGGGCGAAAACCAATCCACAAAGCTGGTCCCAATCGGTGATCCGGCCTCTGCACTCAACTGTCTGAAGCCATGCCGCTGCGGGGCCATGAAAATTGAGGGCAGCATACCGCGTCTTCATCATAGGATGCACACCATACACCTCGAAAAACAAAACACACTGATCACGCCACCATCTCGGATTTTCACCATCAAATTTGGGGAAATCCATTTTGGGAACCGGGATCGAACGGTTGCAGTGCGCAATCTCAGACTCAGGTTGAGGAGGCATACCCGTGACCGGGTGTGGCATCATAGGACGCTGAGGTCCACCGATGCCAGCAACCCGGGAATCCGTGTGCAGGCCGTGCCCATGGGGCGACTGAGAGCTCGACGCGGAATGATGCGACGCCGCTGGAGCCGTGTTCAGGTCAATCCATCCTGCTGGCGGTTGCGGCATCATCCCGGGTTGTGGAAGAGCTTGCGATGGCGGTAGTGGCGGTGGTGGCGGAGGTGGTCGCGACTCCCACTGCTGCATGCGCGTCGTCGCCTCCTGAGTCCGCTGCATCATCGCACCCATGGACGTCTCCGCCACGGTACGCCACTTCTCCAGGTCGCTGAGCTTGTCGAGCGCCGTCGTCATCATCTGCTGAAACCCGGCGATCTGGGTCGACACGTCCTGAACGCCGGATAGCTGCGACGCGAGGCGCTCCACGGTCGCCTTGAGATCATCCATGGAGGTCGTCATCTCCAACTGGAATTTCGTCGGCTTCCGCTTCGGCGCCAGCCCTGATCAGAGTTGCAGAAAAAAAATCTCTCCCCTCGATCGACTCGCTCTGGTACCAAGTGTTACGGTAATGCTTCGGAAGGAAGCAAATCCCTCTCGATCACAAGCAGGTGCGAGAACTACTCTAACTATCTGGATGAATTTAACTATTGAATGAGTTCATTTGTCTCCCGATAAGCCCACCATCCCGCCCTCGCGACATTTATAGTCGCTACTCTCAGTACAAGACACCGCCGGCTCTGTCGACTTACAACTGGACCCACCGGTCAGCACACGGATCAGACGACGCCGTTACATCACGTGAACCAAAAACTAACTAGTCTGCAACTGTAATGACTGAATGTCCAGACTCCAAAATGTAACATTTCTGACTTCAGTTTTCTATCCAATTTGAATTCAGATGAACCTCTGGTTGGAAAAGTTGGATAATTTGCAGAACAAATAAGCTGACAAACTGAGTAATCTTTTTTTTTTTGAAAATAAGCTGACTAATCTCTTCTTCAGCCATCACAAATTCAAGTCTTAAATAGTAGTAGCAGTAGGCTTCTCGCCTAATGACACACTGATGTACTGCTCCATGCTCAAGGAACCGGAGGAGAGTGGTAGCCAACAAGCAGGAAAGAAGAGGCGAGTGGACGTCGACTTCTAGTCCGCGTTCGAGGTGGCGCGCCCCACCAAGACATACCGTGCCGTGCTGCAGTTGGCCGCCGCGGGCGCGGGGGAGCTTGGCCACGGCTGGCCGCTCCACCCCGGACGGCCGCCGCGGGCCGGGGAGCACCGCCCCGGACAGTCGCGGCCTCGTGGGGAGCTCGCCCCGGAGCCCCCGGCCGGCCGTCGCGAGTGCGGGCGCTGGCGAGAGGGAGCACCACCCCAGAGCGTCGCTTCACGGAGCACTGGGCAGAGAGCGAACAAGAGGCAAAGAGAGCGGTAGAAGATAGAGATGGAGGAGTATTTTAGATCTTTTTACTGACCGGACCTACTTGTCAGGACTCCTAAACGAAAAAAACCAACGAAATGGAGACGGAATAGTTTGGAAAAAAAAATTGACAACGATGGTACTCGTGTGAGTCTAGTGTGAGTCTAATCTTTTTAATGGAGTCTAATCTTTTTAATAGCGGATATGTGAGCACCAACTTTTATTATGGCACAACCGCACAAGGACCCTTCCCCTTTCCCCATTCCAAATCCTCCGCATCGCATCGCTCCGCCGACCACCGACTCCATGCCGCCGCCGCCGCCCGATCTGGCCGACGACGCTGTCTCCGCGATCCTGCTCCGCCTCCCGCCGGACGAGCCCCAGTGGCTCTTCCGCGCCGCCCTCGTCTGCAAGCCATGGCTCCGCATCCTCTCCGACCCCGCCTTCCTCCGCCGGTACCGGGACTTCCACGGAGCCCCTCCCCTCCTCGGCCTGATCGATGGTAAAGTTGCAATCGAAGGAAGCGTGGCTCCCTTCTTCGTCCTCACCACAGCAGTGCCCGCCTTCCCCACTCCGGAGTCCGACGACGGCCCCTATGCGCTGCCCCTCGACTGCCGGCACGGCCGCGTCCTCTTCGAGATGTGCGGTGGATGTGGATACCAGAGGTATTACCATGTCTGTGACCCCGTCACGGGCGACCGCCATCTTGTGCCTGACCCGAAAATCCGAAACTGGAGGGCGTCTCGTGTGCCTAACTCCCGAATCTGGTACCCGTCTCAAACTTCGGCCGCGGTGTTCTGCGCTGCCGCTGGCTGTGATCACGCCGACTGCCATGGTGGCCCTTTCTGTTTGGTCCACGTGTTGACCGAGCGGATGAGTCCTACTCCTACCATGTGGGCATCCATGTACTCATCGGAGATAGGCGCCTGGAGAGCGCCAGTCACGCTTGAGAATGTTCCTGACCCTGGTGATGAGGCCTACCGCCGTGGTCCCCTCATTGGAGACGAAATCTACTTCGCACTTCCGAAGGCCGCTACAATTGTAAAGTATGACTGGGCCAACAATTTCGTCTCTGTCGTTTTGCCGCCGCCACCAGCAATGCACAACGGCTTCACGTTGACGGTGATGGAGGATCATTCTCTGGGCCTTGCTGGCATCGAGGATTCCAGACTTCATCTGTGGTCGAGAAGAGTGGGTTTAGAAGGAATTGCTGAATGGGTACCATGCAGGGTCATTGATCTGGAGAAATCAATGCCCACGGCGAACCCCCGTGATTCTGCATCTGTGGTTGGTTTCGCAGAGGGTGTGGGCATCGTCTTCGTCAGCACGGGTGTTGGATTGTTCATGATGGAGCTCAACTCAGGGCGAGTTAGGAAGGTTGAGAAGCCCAAGCCTTGGGGCATCTCGAACATCCTACCCTACATGAGCTTCTACACTCCTGGTATTGTACTAACCCTTGCTGATCCTTTGTTCTTCCTTAACTTATTTGCTCAGTTGGTTCTGGCTTGTGAGTGAATGGACTACGAAATGTAATTTAAGCAGAGGAAACAGAAGAATATATGGCACTGAAAAGCGTAACCTATTTTTTTACCATGTCATTGTCTTGGTGCATTGTTAAATACTCATACAAATCTGTTGATCTAGTACTTTCATGCTATCTTGTTTCTGTTTTTTTCTAGAATGGAAATTGACTGTTAAGTCGTCCATATCTTGAAGCTTTATCTGGAGTATGCTATGCATGTCATTTTTTTCAGATCGTTTGTTAGGAAGACCTGCTGATCTCTGATGTGCCACATGGAAGGAAGCAAGACATTGCAGAATGGATGATATTCATCATCTTGAGCAGTTTAAATAGTTTGAATGGTGCAAAAGACATCATGATCTGATGTGGTTTTAGATGATCCATCATCCTGAATCTGCTGCCGTTGAGCAGTTTTGGTGTAATTAATGTTCAGCCATATTTGATTTACTGTTTGGTTAATGCGCAGTTCAGCAACATGGAACTAAAACTTTCTGTACTTCATGCCATAGTCCTTTCTTGAAAATCAATTTCAGACTCCGTGTTAGTTTGATGTCTTAAAGATGGTTACCATGTAGCAATGTCTGAACTTTATGGAACCCAAAATACACACACACACACACACACACACACACACACACACACACACACACACTACACACACACACACACACACACACACACACACACACAATACTTGGCATTGGAAATAAGGCCTTTATTTGTGTTATGAGATTTTACTTGTTGCACACCACATGCTGATGGAATTGTTAAATATTCATACAAACTTGATGATATAGCATTATTCTCTTACCTTGTTTCAGATATTCTTTTCTCAAAAGATAATTATTCTGTTGGTTAGTGGCATACCTGAAGATCACATCTTATGCTCAGTGTAAACCATTGGAACCAGTACCAGTAACTCATCAATCTGTAAAGTTGAGTTAGGCAGAATCTTGTGCATGTTAGCCTCTCATAGCAGTGTAGATTGTCTACACTAGCAAGGATTCACTGATCTTTGAGCCTCTGGGGTGCCAATGAACAGTTTTAAACTGCAAAATGTTGGTATATTTCGTTAATTTCAGAGGTATTACTCATCAGCAAGTTTGAAGGTTCAAATCATTATGATGAATTGTGGTTGTCTTGAATTATCCTTTGTACGGCTGGCTTGCTAATTTGTTATGAGAGAAAAACACTGCTGAATGGCTGACTGATGCTGACTGGTAAGTTCAAGCGAACAGAGCCACACCAGTTTTGTTTCAACACAAGACCACCATCGTCGTGAATATATGATGAACAACTTTTAACAAATGGAACCTAGATGTTTTACCAAAAACTTACAGAATCGATGACTCAGCGTACATGAATCGACTAAAGGGTGGTTATGCTGCTGTATGGAGATTGAAGCAGCTCTTGTTCCTGCTGTAGCTATTGAATCCAATGCTCAGTTTTTGTTATACTCCTGCCCGAAAACATGCAAGATGTGGTAAAGCTAGAGTGAGGGATGAAAGAAAAATGTCAACGACCACCACAACTGAGTTCCCAACACCGGTGCTCTGCTCATCTTGAACATTTTCCTGATAGTTACCATCCGGGTAAACATTTGGTTAGGAATTGTCAGGATGGACAAACTTGCGGCATCGTATTACGTTTGATTCTTATTTTATTTTGATTTGATGAGGAAAAGGGGAGGACACTGGGCACACCATCTCGAGCATCACGAGCTTGGATGAGTTTTGAAAGTACTAGTTCATATTTGGAATCCATGTCTGATTCCACGTGTAGGCAAACGTTAGCACATTTCATAGCGGATTCAATCTGCATACGTTTTTGTGTCCAACCCTCTGATTCTGTGAATTCGTTGTCATCTGGGCCGGGCCGGAACTCGGAGCAAGAAATAGAGGTGGGCCGATTGTTGAGACATGCATGTACAGGCCTACCCTGTACGAGGCTCAATCTCCCATCCTCCTTCACTACTCTGCTCTCCAATCGGCAAATAAAATTCCTCATTCCCCATTCTATTGCTCCGCCAGCCATCACGCCTCCACGAATGGGTACAGTGCAGGGTCATTGATCTCGACACTGTGATGCCTATGGCAAATCCGAGGGATGGAGCATCTGCAGTCGGCTTCGCAGAGGGCGTCGATGTCATCTTCGTCAAAACACTTGTTGGATTATTCATGATGGAGCTCAAGTCAGGGCGAGTGACGAAATTTCACGAGCCTAGCCCTTATTTAACCGTCCTACCCTACATGGCCTTCTACACTCCTGGTATTATTCTAGCGCCTGCTTACATTTTGGACTTCTTTGTCAGCTTCCATGTGTTTGCTTCGTTATTAGTTTGTTCTGGTTTGTGAATGACTACTAGTTGCATTGTAAGCATTATAGCAAACAGAATGTATATGGCACTCAAAATCCAAACCGAATCTTGGTTCTTCGGTTTGGCTTGTTAAAGACCATGTCGTTGTATTAGTGCCAGTGTTAAATGCGCATACAAATCTGTTGATCTAGTATTATCATGCTCTTAAGTTACTTTTAATTTCTTTCAAATCTGAAGCTTCTAACTAGATTTTACTGTGTTTGAAATTATTACTAGCACATAGCTCATTAAAGTGTTAGATGCTGATTCAGAATTTTCTTATGATTGTTGTTCATGTTATTTTTTTCAGATCGTTCTATATTGTCTCCCTGATCTCTTAGAGGCCACCGTAATAAGCAGAGATTTCAAGGAAAATGTTGCTCAACAAGATCTCAGTAACCAACTCGAAAAAGGAGACCCTGGCATAACAAGTAGTGATCTCTGTACTAGAATGTTATGCTAATTGCGAAGAACCCACAGCCGGGAGCGTTAGCAACTATATTTTCCCGCACTCCATTATACCCTCCCTTGGGGGATGGCTTGGTGCTAATGTAGGACTTTCGGAGACCTTCCGCTTGCTGTTTTGGTCCAGGCTGAGTTGCCATAACTTCTACTGTGATTTAGTTTTGCTAGGAGGACCTACTGTTTCTCTGATGTGCCACTTTGAAGATAGATCTTGCAGAATAGACGACCCATCATCTTGAGTATGCTGTTGCTGTTGTTGTCTGTCAAAGCTGGCACTGTTTAGTTGTATATCTTCTGCTGAGCAGTTGACTTCCCTGAAAATCAATATGAGATTCAGAGTTACTTTCATATCGAGCAGCTCTGGCAGACTTTTCAGGACATACTAGTCATAATGTAGTTTTCAGCAGAAAGTGGTTCTTGTTTGTGATTAGTGATTAGATGCAAGAACATCTTTAACAGGTATGGACTTCAAATGTTTTACTAGTATAAAAAAAAATTGGTAAAAAAATTGATGTCCCAAAAAGACATGAGCTGTATCATGATGTAGGCCACATTCTGGCCTTTATTTGTGGTCGAGGATGGCGAATACAGAGGGAGTTGCAGAATGAGTCATGGTTTCAAAGGCGTCCCCTATGCATCCAGGCATACCCAGCTCACCTTGGGGAATAGTGGCGCCTTGCCGCTTAGTTGTCTCCTAGGCGTGCAGGTATACCCAGCACTCGCTTGGATGCCTTGACGCCTTAGAAACCATGGGATGTGTTCAGGTCAGGGTCCATCTATCTGGAGACAGTGATGCTCATGGCCAAACCTGTTAACAAACCATGTGAGTGGTTCTGAGATTGTGGGTATCACATCTGTGCGCACAGATGTTGGCATATTGACTTTTGAGTGTCTATGCCCCTAGTACGTACTGAACTAGTCCTTGCATTTCTGTTAACCTACATCTCATAGCACCTACGGAGTACATGTTTGCTCAGTTCGTCCTGGTTTGTGAAGAATTAAGCATGCTGTAATTATCTAATCTTTGTCTTCACCTATAGAAATTGCCAGAGACCATTTTTCATGCGATAGAGCAAACTGCATACAGTACGTACATGGCATTGGAAAACCATCCTTCATTTGTGCTTTGGGATTTGAGTTGTTACAGACCGCACACTGATGGAAATTGCTACGTATGCGTACAAGCTTGATGATCTAGCGTTACTATGTTTGTTTCAGATTTTCCTTTTTGAAAGATAATTTTTCTGCTTAGTTGTGGTATACCTGAAACTCACATTTGGTGGCTCTTTTGTAAGCCTTTGGAATCAGTTGGTCATGTATTTTGTGCAAATTCTCTTTTCAGAACGCTATATAGGTTGCCAATAGCTAGCAATGGTTCACCGATGCATGGGGTATTGAGATACCTCTGAATAGCAAGACCTTTATTTAAAATTTTATAAGAAATCCATCCTGCATCCGTTTCGTTTCGAACTTTGAACTCCGGAGTCATGCATCAGCTGTGGGCCGATGGCTCGCTCTAGCCATTCATGGCTGGCGGACGATAGGCTGGGCCTAGAGCGAAGCCTGGCTGGAATCCAGCCCAACGAGAGCATCCAGGCTGGCTGGCTGTTCCGTTACGCGTCCACCACCACCACCACGGACCCAGTCAAAACGGAGGAACCACGTCATCGGTCCACCGCATCCGAGGCCAGCGTGCCGTGGAGACCCAGGCGGGGGCCAGCGGTCAACACGGATCCCGCCGCGGTCAACGAGTCCAAGTCCACCCTCCCTCACCGAGTCCGAGTCCACCTCCCCACCCCTAACGGCCTAATAATCCCCAGATCCGACGGCCCGCGCTCCCGCTCCGCCCGATCACGACCGTCCGTCCCGCGCTAAACCCCCCGCGTCGCGAACGAACAAATCAAATTGAACTCGGCACGCGCACACGTCCGCGGCCGCCCGCAACACCGCCGTCTCGCTCCCCCAGCAAAACCCTAGCGCGCGAGCTCTCTCTTCGACGGCGATGGCGGCGGCTGCTACCGCTGCTGGTCCGGCGGCGGCGGCGGGCGAGGAGGAGGCCGGCGAGAGCCGCAAGCTCTTCGTGGGCGGGATCCCGTTGACGGCGCAGGAGCCCGACCTGCGGGCCTACTTCGGGCGCTTCGGGGAGCTGCGCTCCGTCGTCGTCATGCGGAACAGGGAGACGGGCAACGGCCGCGGCTTCGGCTTCGTCGAGTTCGAGGAAGAGGCCGCCGCCGCCGCCGCGCTCGGCGGCGGGGACAGGCCCAGGCACTTCTTCTGCGGCCGCATGGTGAGTCCCCGATCTGAGCTTGTCAAGGCTTGCTGCTGCTGCTGCTGCTGCTTAGGAGGCTCGGGTTCCGGTGGCTCTGCGTTGTTGGGCGTGGATTTACGAGGATTTTGCTTACGAATGTTGGTAGATAAAAGGCTGTCACATGAGCAGGGTCCCACACTGATGAATCTGGGATTCTGTTTTCAAATCTGAGATAGGGTCCTGCACTCATGCTTCGGAATTTCGTTGCTATATATTGCTGTCCGGTTGACATGTAATCGCTTCCTGCAGGCTCACCATCGTATCTGAATTGCTTTGTGTTTGTGCCCACTGACTTGGTCTGTGATGAGCGTTCACCTAGATGTCGTGTGCTGTTAACATGTTGTTATTCGTTTCTGATTCTGATGGTTGGCCTTTCTTTCGATTATAGGTGGACGTTAAGAGGGCCAGGACAAGAGCTCCGCGAAACCAGGGGGAGCGTAACTCCCAGCCTCAGCAAGCTGAACAAGGCCGGGGTCAGGGGAACCAGGACGGCCAGTCCTCCGCTGGGAACGGTACCATGGACGGTGGCAACAACACGAGCTACGATTCGAAAAAGGTCTTCGTTGGCGGGTTGCGGGATAACATCACCGAGGAGGAGTTCCGGGCTTACTTTGAGACGTTTGGCACCGTAACGGATGTTGTCGTGATTTATGACAGCGCGACGAGCCGGTCGAGGGGGTTTGGTTTCGTCACCTTCGATTCGGAGGAAGCAGTGGGAAAGGTGATGCGGCAGAGCTTTCACAACCTGAACGGGACCAAGGTAGAGGCCAAGATTGCCATCCCCAAGGATGAGCAGTATTACCGCAACAGAGGAGGCCGTGGCCCACGTCCCTTTGGTGGGAGGGGCACCGCCGGCTATGAAGGGTCCATGTACCAACCATACAATGGTAGATATGGCCCCTACAATGGCTACATTCCACAACCTGTTCCCGCGCAGCCCTACTTTCCTGCCCCTTATTATGCTGTGGGGGGCTATCCCTATGGGAGTGGATACCCTAGCCAAGGCGCCATGACAAACGTTCCTGGCATGATGTCTAGGCGGGTTCCTCCGGCCTATGGAACATACCCTCAAATGTATCCTGGGTATAACATTCTATACAGAGCTGGATATGGTGGTCCAGCCACTTCTTTTCAGCATGGAATTAATGGTGGAGGTGATAACAAAAAGGATCAAACGAATGTAGATATGCAGCAAGTTGACAGCACTGCTAGCGTTGCGACAATGTTGGAACATATGAAGCTAGGTTCACAATGACTTTCAGGTGCGTGTATTCAGATACCTTACTAGTTAAAATTTTTATCACTCTTTGCTGGTAGGAATTACTGCAGTGCCCCTCTTTTTAAAATTATTATGGTTGTTATATATTACTTGAAATTGATAGAATATGTAAGTCTTTCCATGAAAGTAGTGCCTAATCTGCCAATTTTTTCAATAGCATTTTTGTCATTTGGATTTGCATGTTTGCATTAGTTTATTGAAAGTGGAGTAGTTATACTGATTCTGCTATCTTCAGCTATGATTTTAAGAATCCAAGTTCTTCAAATATAGTGTTGCCATTGTGAATTCTAAGCAATGTATCTTGTGTCTTGACACCCTAAACACTCACTATATATTGCATTTCATGCTATTTATTCAATTGGCTACAACAAAACAAATGTTGACAACTTGACATTGTTTGCTTTCAATATTTGAGATATAGGTTGGCAGTTCATACAGCAGTGAATTTGGTTTATCAATTGGCAAAATGTTAACTCCTTCACTGTCTGGACATACTTTAGAGATGGAAAGGTGGTTGTAGTAGGGTGGATTCTAGCTGTTCCGAAACAGTTGCAATTGTCCAGTTTGTACATCATACCTTTTTTGTTTCAATAAAATAGAATAGTTTGTTTCCCCATTTGTTATGTTTAGTGAGATGAGATATTCATGCATCTGACCTCAGGTTATCTACAAATTTGATTAGATTAAGGTATTATGCTTTATTCTTAGTACAGAGGGAACTATAGTTCGGCATGAAAATTTGTTCTTACTATAAGAGTATAACTGAACCAAAATAGCTGTTTTTGAATATTTAGGGGATACACCGAACATGTGGCTTATGGAGTAAAGTTATTAATTAATGGATGATTCTGTGGTAATTTGGTTTTGCAAAATTGTATCCTGTCACAAGGTGACTAAACTCACTATGGGAAGCGGAAGCTTTGGCTAGGACCCTGTTTCTGTTTGGGATCCGAGTTTTGCTGGTGCATAGTTAAGCTTGAGGTAGCTCCAGATAAGGCAAAATTGCTGCTTCATAGTAGGAGTGTAGGACCCTGTTTCTGTTTGGGATCTGTGAATGTAAGGCATATTTAGTTTTGTTAGAACAGCCCTTGACCAATGTTATTCTCTTAATTTGCCCTTTTATGATACATACAAAAAGTTTTAATCATAAATAAGTACTTTTGAATACAAATCTAATGGCACCAATTTTGTATCCCTAAAGTTATATACTGGTAGAGTAATCGTTGGTCAAAGTCTTCTGCCACCGCAGGCAGAGGGAGTGCATAATTGTGTAATGCTAGAAGCACGGACATGCCACACTAGTTCCATTGTTGCGGATAGCGATATATAATAGGACAGTTCTGCGCATTCATCTGGTTAGATTTCGATGTCTTAAATTATTTAACTGGAATACTGGATCACCATTGATGAGCGAACCTTAGAATAACACAAAGTTTTAAGAGCTTGGTACTGAAACTGGGTGCTTGAATGAAGATGCAAAAGTTTGCAAGAAAGCTAATTTATGTTTATTTACTGTGATTCAACGAATATTAGTTCACCAACTACTTGTAGCATGTATTTGGAATTTTGGATTCTTAAGGTTTAGATGTCACACCTGCCATCTATTTGTTTCGATGTCATGCTATTTGTTTAGATGTCATATTATCTATTTATTTAGATGTCTTTACATAGCATTTTGCATGATATAGGATGGTAGCTCTTTCAACTGCAGGTATGACTAAAAGATTGCTTATTTGCCCTGTAACCCCTAAAGCTAGCTCTACTGGATTGACCTTGCCAACTAAATGAGGGATTCCCAGAGCCTTTCACTGAAGATGAATACTTTAGACTCTCATCCCAACCAGAGATAGGCTACCTCTCATTCATTCCCACCTTAGAATGTAAACAAAGAGTCCTGTCATGGGAAAATCCTTCTTCACTACCCTTGGAAATAAAAGAGCTTCAGACTGGATTGATCGTTGTTGCTCATTGACAGACCACTGATTCGATGAAGGGACCAACCAACCAATGATGTGGCCTCGTGGCACACAGGCCAGATCCACATTGTTTGTTCAGGGGATGGTTCTCAACCATTTAATACATTGTCTGTGCCTAAGCCTGAGGCTGTATTTTCATGGTTGATGTTGTCTATAATCCACACCACTAAAACCATGGCGAATCTGATCCCATATGTAACACATTAGTCTGGATAGTTCATCTGGAATCTGATCCCAGATGTAACGCATTAGTTTGGACAGTTCATCTGATCTTGTCCATGCAACCAGTATGCTAAATGCCATCCTAGTTAACCAGCACAATTCGCTTCAGCCTTCTCTAGATATTGCTTTGATGCATTCAGGGTAGATTTGAAGTTTCTCACACTGTTGATGCTCCTGTAAAGTATATAAACTACTAACTGATCATGTTTTTTGACCCAGGACTATTACTTCTACAATGATGACACTGGAGTACAACAATTGTTTGGGAACCCGCAACTGGGAAGACTTTGAGCTGAGATTCTTTGGTTGACAAGTATATCATTAGAATTCAACTTACCTTCCATTCCTATCCCTCCTGCCTGTAAACTGAAAGCATGCAAGTTGCTGGCTGTTGACCTCACCCCCTCTCCTCTTGTACCAATGTTAAATTCTTATATACGTTCGTTCAATGTATCTGAATCAGACTATTCAAATTCGACCCCAATCGCATGCCAGCACAACCCCATTTGCTTCGGTTTCTGCAATGTCGAAATCCTCTGTTTACTGGTTGTTTTGACAGATTGTTACCAAAGCCAGATCTGGTGGGTCGAGCTTGTACGGCATGTATCATGTTAGTTGCTGTCGAGCATACTGGGCCCGAACGGTTTATATGTGCACTGATTAAGATGGATGCGCATGCACTGAAGTTCCAGATGTGTAAAAGAGGGGCGTTTCATGAGCGTCTCTCACTGGTCTGTTTGATGTGCAAAAAGGCCACAGGATGAGGGAGTGAGTGAAGGCTGGGTACTTGCTGCTACAGGTAGTTGTTGCAGCTGCAGCTCTAGACCTCTAGTGGTAGTAGTGGAGTAGGGGTGCTGTTGGCATGTGAAGGCCCACAGAAGAATGCCACAAACAAAAGATGTAGTACACCCACAAGGCAACCAGGGGAGTGAGGAATGACCCCTTGTCATTCTTGTCGCCTCAGGGCCTTCGTCCTCATGCGTGCACCGCATCTGCATGCCATGCCAATGCCATGCAATGCATGGAACTGAGGAAGCCCAAGGCCTGGCCAGGTCTTCTCCTCTCCCATGGTAGGAGTAGATGGATAGGATAGTGTAGGAGTAGATAGATGATGGATGGATGGATGCTTAAAGATTGAAAGGGATGATGTGAGAGATGCTTGATAGATGTTTGACACTATGGGGGTGTTTAGTTCCTCTCCAAAATCACAAAACTTCCGTCACATCAATTTTGCGACACATATATGGAAAATTAAATGTAGACGAAATTTTTACATGTTTGCACAGTTTGCATGTAAAACGTGACACGAATCTTTTGAGCCTACTTGGGCTATAATTGGACACTTATTGTAAAAGATTCATTGCTGTTACAGTGCCAAAACCCTAAAAATTTTGGGATCTAAACACCCCCTACATATAATATACAGTAATGGCTTGCTTGGTGTTGGCTTGTTGAGGTGACACCATGATATTTAGTGTGCCATACAACTTGATTCTGATTGATTGCCACTTTGGAGACTCCCTTTTGGTCACTAGCCAGTAGCCAGCCAAGGCAAGCACATTGTTTTTTCTTTTGGGGCATGCCTAGTGTTTTCTTGCAGAGGTGAAGCTTCTTTGGAGGAGGCAGGCAGGGCAGCTTGGACACAAGCTGCAAACAGGGGATGATGGCCACACAAGCACCCCCATCCTCCTTACTCTCACACCTCTGGAGTATCTATCATCACTCCAAAGGTTAATATTCCCTCTTCTTTTGATGTCCAGTTAGGTAGGGTAAGTTTTGTGGAAAAAGATGCAGGGGAGAGGGGGCAATGTTTTGTTTTGCATGCTCGATCTCCATGCAGGGTAACCCCATCTGGTGGTCTTTTTGAAGCAGGTGTGTGGTTTTGGTGGAGCAATAGCAAATCTGCAAATGTGCTTGCCTTTGCTTTCTGGAGAGTAAATAACGTGCAGCGGTTATCTTAGGCAATGAGTGTTACTATGTACTAACAGTAAAGCCTTTTGTGCATTTTGAGAATGCAAGAAAGTTGTGCTGATTGTGTTTTATTAGCATCATACCTCAAGTCTAACAGAGATTAGTGTGCCGAAATAATCATGCAGAATATGTACGAAATATACCTCTAGCACAAAGTAGAGATTTATCCAACTCAGTTTTGTTAAACATTGGACTTCAATTCAAATCCCATGGTCAAATTAAACAACCTTTATCCCCTAGGACCGGAGATGGTCCTAAAAGATTTCAACAGGCATCTGCACTTGTCAGATCATAAATTGAAGTCTACTCTATTCTCACCATGGCAACTTTAGCTAGCAATTTTCATCACAATTTTTGCTTTTTTTCTGAAAAGCTCTTATTACAGATTAAAGATACCGGCAATACGGTCAGTCCCCCTGGAGCATGGTATTGATGGAAATCATGATATATATGTATATAGGGCCACTTCATTCTCTTTAGTAGCAAACTTTACCTTTTGCAGATTGTTGTTGAGTTATTATTTTAAAAAAACTTTATCAAGTAGGAATAACATATCATACAAGCACAGTACATAGTCAGCCAGATATTATAACATACATGACATGTTTTACACTGCTTCAGATAAGGACTCATCATAGTTGATGGTTCATGTTGGTGCAGACCGGGCCTGCTGTTCTGGTTTAAGATTATGTAATGTAATAATAAACTAGTAACAGCTATATATATGTATAGGATGGCCATCGAATGAACGAGGCAGGCATATGTTATATTTTTCCAGTGGAATACTAATATACTATCATGTGTGTGTGTCCAGGCATAGATGCATAACAGTGGTGGCCTGCTGCCACTCTTATCACCTTCAGCGCTCTAGCATGCAGCGGCAGCAGCAGCATCTTTTGAGCAGTATATATACACAGGTTTTGTCCTCAGCTAGAAACTCTGCTGCGCACAGTCTGCTAGCAATTAATTGACAAATGTACAAGGCTACCAACTGTTCCTCCTTTGGCTGCTGCTTCAGGCACTGTTTTTCTCCCCTCCGATCCCTCTCTCTTTTCTTTCTTTTGCAGTGTTCATTCAGTACATTTGAATAGCTCGTAAATGTAGCTCATGTATCTTTGACATTTCAATTCCTTTTTATTTGATAGCTCATGTATCTTTGACATTTCAATTCCTTTTTATTTTATCATGGGTATTGCATTTCTGTATGTAATCCCCTCTCCCTAGCTAAAAATGTTAATGGTAAAATATGGCCATTGGATAGAAGCAATGCAAGCTAATAAATACTACTGCAGCAAATGGGCATGCACAAAATGATACTCCCTCTGTCCCTTTAAACATGTAACTCCGTGTTGCGTGCCAGATAAAATAGTTCACGTTTGACCAAGTTTCTAGTGAATAATATTCATATTTATAGCTCTAAATTAATATATTATGAAAATATATTTTATAATTAATCTATTGATGTTTATTTGATATTATAAATATTTATAGTTTTTTATTTATAATTGGTTAAAGTTGATACACTGAAACATGCTACTGTGGTAGAATTGCATAATCAATGGGACGGGGGAGTAGGCAGAATGCATGGAACGGCCATCAAATCGACCAAGCAGCTTTATTTGGATGGAATGGAATATTTGACGCAAGAATGTTTTTGTGGGGGTGGTTACTCCTACATATCATCAGTGCTTTCCGGGGTGCAGAGAATGAACAAGGTCTAGTGGCATGGGAACTAGCTGTACTAGTCATCAGCTCTGCTGTAGGCCATATTTTGCACGCCGACTTCCTTGCTTTGTTTTTATTACCTAGTGTAGGACGTGTGTGTGTGAACCCAATGTGGAGAGGAGAGATCATGCATGTATCATGTATGCAAGGGGAGAAGAAAGCAAGGAATTAAATTATTAAGGCCCTGTTTAGATTCACTGCAAATTGCAATTGCAACTAGTCATATCAACGTTGTAGCATATACATGGAACATTAAATGTAGACGAAATATTTGCATATTTGTATTTTTTGCATGTACATCACGAGACGAATCTTTTAAGCCTACTTAGGTCATGATTGGACAAAAGTTGTCAAATACAAACGAACGTGCTACAGTGCAGAATTGCAACTGCAACTGGGATCTAAACACACCCTAAGTAAGGAAACTAAGTGAGTCATTATTTTCTCTTAAGCTATTAAGCCTTGCCATTGCAGGGTGCATCCATCCAGGGGTGGGGCCCCTAAAGCAGTCCTCTCTCTCTCTCTAGCACTTTAGCATATCCTGATTCCTGCATTATTCATCTCCTCTCTCCTCTCTCTGCTGGGTCTGGGCTAGCTAGGTAGCCAGGCGCTGCCATCTTTTATCAGAGTGGGGAGGGGAGAATGTGGAGGCATGCATCACACAGTACATACCGGCCGGCCACGCCCAGCTTTGCAACGCAAGAAGAGCACAGCACTCAGCAGCTAGCACCGCACAGCAGCTGCAGCGGGCAGTGACAGTGAACCCCACGCACCACATGCCGTTTTGCATGCTCTCCTCTCCTGCTGCCGACGATGCATATATACAGCCAGCAGCCGGCCGGCCGCCCGGTGATCTCTGCTTGGCTACCAGAGATGTATGTTTGCATGTTGTGTATCCATTAATCCATGCCATGCAGGCATGCATGCATGCATCTTTTGTTTTTGTTTGTTTACTTTGATATTTTGACGGAATTAGGCGTGCCCTTATATATATATATATATATATATATATATATATATAGCCGTGCTAGCTAAACCTAAGACCATTGCGTAGTTGCATCGCATTTGAATGATGTTCACTGTTCAGTACGTACGATCAGTAGCACCTATCAGCCACTAGGATGCTGCCACCTGCATGTACGTACCCTGAAGGCTAGTACTAGCTACTACTAGTAGACTATACTACGACTACTTGCATGCTACTCTACGGTGCTAGCTCCATCGATCAATCTATCTCTAGCTAGTCATACGTTGCCTCCTCGTCCCCCCGCATGGGGCGACACTGTCTGCACGCATGCATGTACTGTCCATCTAACAAGCTTTTGTTTAGCATCTTGGGTTATCTGTGACTGGTGCCCGAATTTTTGGACGCGACGACAGTAACGGAGCTTGAACAACACTCTGAGGAGGGGCCTAATACTATATGAAGCACCCATATATAAACTATGATATGTTTACAAAGAAAAGTTAAAAGGGTTTTATTTATCACGATATCCTCAAATATTGTGAGTTGTTCATTTAGTTAGATCGCCTGCTTATTATCACCTTATTACCTTTTCGGATTCGTTTGAGGTAGTACTTGCGTACCATATATATAGCATTGCGCGCCCAAAAGGTTAGAAACCTAAGGGTGGTTGTAAGCCCTTTTGATCTTACCTATCCCCCGCCCCGGGCAATGGTTCCATCTATTTGATATAAGTATAACAACTTAGAAAGCTTTGTTTTCCATTGTTAGTCATTTCTCTTGCTCGCTCATTAACCCACACTCCGCCACATCTCACCTGCCTCCTCCTTTCTCTGGTAGCAATGTACCGTAGGGTTCACCACCATGCTATATATAATTAAACCGTCATCATGGGTATGCTTTCTCTCGCTCTCGCTCTTGCCCTCTACCCGCCCATCGATCAGTTGCCAACACTACTCGTGGCCGACGGCATTTCATATATAGCAGTGCCTTCATAGCGGATCGGCCACGCGAGCAGTGTTAGACAACCGATGGCGCCTCCACCGCCTCACCTTGTTTCTCACTAGGCTTACCTACTTCTGAAGTCCTTTCTTCTAGGCTTGACAATGGCAACCTCCCTGGCTTAAAGCCCGATCCGCTACGGAAGCACTGCTTTGCCACTTATTTTTTTTTCTACGTTTTTAGACACCTGCAGTACATGGAGCATGTTTAGGGGAAAAAAAAGATGATTCATGCTCCTCCTCGATGTCTCAGAAAGCTTGCGTGTGAGGGAAGTGTGTTCAAGTGATTTATTAGCCACATTCGAACCAATTTAATCTTTTAGGTTGATTGGCCGGTGGTGTTTATTATTCATAACTCAATAAAATGGTTGTTCTCGAGCTAAGTGAAGAGTTAAGCAAAGAGGAAGATGAGTATGTTGCCAACCATTGGTTTGTTGATGCATTAGTCCCACTACGTGAAAAATGATTTGTAGGAACACAGCCTTTTTTTAAGGGCGGCTAGAGATGCAGGCGCCCCTACAGTGGGATTCACATGGCACCAGGAAGTGAGCCGTCCCTTGAAAGCTCTAGTTTGGTTTTGATAATTAATGACATCCTAAGGACTAACCTAAGTTGCTAAGTGATGGCAAGATTTAGGTTGGTCAAACCATGGAGTGTGGAGCCTAGGAGACTATGTTGATCAAGATGGCTCTACCATGGATTAAGTGAACAAGAAGTGAGGTGATCAAGTGTTAAGCAAAGGCATGAAGGCAAAGGTATAACCTCAAATAGGCTTTTCTTTAAGTGATCAAGACACCTAGAGGGTGTGATCACATTTACGATAGATAGCCGACTATTAAGGGGAGAACGAGTGTTGGATTACTTTTAAGTGCTCTAGGTTGCATTTCATTTGCATTGAACTAACACAACCTAGAGATCAAAGTTAGAAACCCTTGAAAAATGTTTTGAAAATGCTAACACACTGTGCACAAGTGTTGGAGATCTTGAGTGTTAGCACATAGAAACAAGAGGTGGAAAATTAACTTGAAAAACGCTGAGAAATGAGCGTCGGACTGTTAGCAGGGGCAGCGTCGGACTATTGTCCAAAGTCCGACGCCTAACCCTAGCTCCGGCAAATGGCGAGCGTCGGACCATTGTGATCAACAGTCCGATGGTATAACAGTGTGAGGTGTGACGCGTGGCGCAATCTGAGAGCGTCGGACGCTGGAGCTTAGTCCGACGTCGAGCGTCGGACGAAGTCCGGCGAAGTTTTAGCGTTTCTGGACCTCTCTGGAAATGTCGGACTCTCGAGTTCGTTAGTCCGACGACCCCTCCGCGAACGTCCGACGGTACGTGCGCAGTGTACTGGGAACCGGGCGTCGGACCGAGAGTGTTAGTCCGACGCCCCCAGTCCGACGATCCGCAGTTGAGCGCGAGAAGTAGCCGTTGCGATCCAGCGGCTGAGGTTGAATGAGAGTTGACACGTGGCAGCCATCCGAGCGTCGGACGCGAAGGATTAGTCCGACGGACTCAGTCCGACGCCCCGAAAATCATGTTAACTGCTGTTTTTCAGTGGGTAACGGCTAGGATTGCACTTAGGGGTATTTATACTCCTTCCCTAGTCACTTGGTGATAACTCTTGCACACTTGAATCATTTGCATACTCTTTGTGAGCATCCTAAGCCTTTCACTCACTCACTTGTTCATCTTTGATCATCTTTGTGAGTTGAGTGATCCTCAAGTGTATCATTGCTTAGTGAATTGCATTCTAGAGCACTTGAGAGCAAGCCAAGGCTGAGTTCTTATTCTCTTGGAGCATTGCCGTGTCCCTAACGGCTTGGAGGCGATTCCGGTGTGAGGTTGATTGGAGATTGTTCAAGCCCACACCGAGGTGATTGATTGTGAGAGGTTTTGTGGTTATCCTCGGCGGAGTGCCAAAACCAACTCTAGTGGATTGCTTGTGGTTGATAGCCACTTCTCTTGTGTTGGTGAGCAGTTCCCGGTGAGGGATTGGCGTATGAAGCCTAGCTCGCAATCCACCAAGGAAGACTGGTGCCACAACGAGGAGTAGCGTGACGGCGATCACGTGAACCTCGGTAAAAAATCGAGTGTTCTTTGTCTTCTTCACCATCGAGTGGACTCTTGGCTTTCTTGTATTCTATTAGGTTTGATCATTTGGTTTTCATATTGGATATATCCCGGTGATTGGTTTTCACGGCGTGCGGACTTCACTTCAATCAAGCCCATCGGTATAATCCTCTCGATCTCTCTTCCTTGCGCTTAATACTTGTTTAGGTGCCATCTCCTTAGGTTTGGGAGAGTTGGTTTCTTGCGTGTTGAGTGCTTATATTTGTGAGTAGCATATCTTAATAGGTGGCTTGCATAGAATAGTGTAGAGCTAGCGCTTTGTCTCGCTTGCTTATCAACTAACTTGTGGTCTAGTATTTTGCTAGAATTTGTAATAGGCTATTCACCCCCCCTCTAGCCTATACGGTCCTTTCAAATGGTATCGGAGCCGAGGTCACCATCGTTTGAGGCTTAACATCCTTGTGGTGAAAAATGGCTCAAATCAATGTGTTGGGGAAGCCGCCAAAGTTTGATGGCACAAGCTATGATCATTGGAAGAGGAAGATGATAGTGCATTTCATGACCATGCATATCGATGTGTGGAAGGTGACGGAGACAAAAATTGAGTATGATAATGCTCAAACTCCCACCGATGTTGACAAAAGAAAGATGGAGTGCAATGCCCTTGCAATCAATGCACTCTACACCGCTCTTAAGTCTCATGTGTTTGAGCAAATCAAGGATTTTGATTTGGCTCATGACATTTGGAAGCGGTTGGAGGAGACATATGAGGGCACACAAGAGGTCAAGAATGCCAAGGTATACATGTTGAGAGAGAATTTTAGCACTTTTAAGATGAATGAAGATGAAAGTGTGCCGGAGATGTTCAACCGGCTACAAGTGATAGTGAATGACTTGAAGAGCTTGGGTGAGGACATCAAGGACAAGGACTTCTCTCATAAGTTCTTAAGGTGCTTGTCCGCAAGATTTGCTATTATCAAGACCTTCCTTGTAAGAGAAGACTTGAGCACTAAGAAGCCCAACCAAATCCTCGGTGAGATCATCACCCAAGACATGAACAATGACGAGGTGGTTGAGGAGAAGAAGAAAAAGAGTGTGGTTCTCAAAGCCACACCCTCCAAGAGCAAAGGCATGACCAAGATGGTTGAGCTAGAAGAAGAATCTACCTCTAGTGATGATGAAGATGATGAGGCCATGGCTCTTTTAGTACGCAAGTTTGGTCGTTTCATGAAGAGAAAGGGCTATGGTCAAGGCAAGAAGAAGTTTATCTCCAAAAACAAGCAAGAGCCAAGGAGATGCTTCAAGTGCAAGAGCTTGGATCACTTCATTGTTGATTGTCCTCTAAATAGTGACAATGACAATGAGAGTGATGATGATAAGAAGAAGAGCAAGAAGAAGGACAAGAAAGAGAAGAAGAACAAGAACGTGACTCTCAAGAAGAAGAATAAGGGACAATCATATTGTGTCACTTGGGATGATAGTGATGCCTCTACCGATGATGATGATAGTGATGATGAGAGCAAGACCATGCATTGCTCTCAACAATAAGCTATCTCTCTTCGACACTCCATCTATATGCTTGATGGCCAAGCCATCCAAGGTACAATCCGATGATGAGAGTGATGAGGAGGAGCTATCATGTGATGAGCTTATGTCCATGCTTGATGATGACAATACTTACATTGAGGCCAAGAGAAAGGAGTGTAAAGAATTGCGCAAAGGCAAGTTAGCCATTGAGCAATCCTTTGATGAGCTCTTGAAGTCTCATGAGAGGCTAATGGAAACCTATGAGAACCTCAAGGTTGCTCACTCTAAGCTTGAGAAAACTTATTTCTCTCTAGTGGCCAAAAATGAGAAGAGGGCATACATCAAGACATGTGACATGGGTTCATCATGTGATATCCTTAGTGATATATCAATTCCTTCTTCTACTATTGTTGTCACTAACCCTTCTTGCAGCTCCACCACTCCTATTTCACCCAAAGTTGATGACTCTAAGTCCTCACTTGTGGTAGAAAACAAAAACCTCAAGGAGGAGGTCAACAAGCTCACCCGTGCCTTAGGCAATGCCTATGCTGAGGATGCCCGCTTGCTAAAGTGTTTGGGTAGTCAAAGATTTAGTCACTCTAAGGAGGGACTAGGCTATACCCCCAAGAAAGGCAAGGCCGCTTTTGTGACTCCCAAAGCTAGCTTTGTAAGGAGCAATGGTATGTATTGCCAAAGATGCAAGCAAGTAGGGCATAATGAGCAATATTGCATGGCCAATAAGATCAAGCAAGTAAAATTTGCTAGTGCGACTTCAATTCGCCTTGATTCTTGTTACATGCTCACCAAGGGAGTGAAGGGTGTTAAAGCCAAGTATATTGGTACACCAAGAGGCAACCCACAGATGAGATCCATTTGGGTGCCTAAGTCTTTGTCACTAACCTCCAAGGACCCAAGGACGATTGGGTACCTAAAACCAATTGATCTATTCTTTGTAGGTCAATTATAAAGCCGGAGGAAGACATTGAGTGCTTGATAGTGGATGCACTCAACACATGACCGGAGAGTCTAGTATGTTCAATTCTATCAACACAAATGGTAGCCAAGAGTTTGATTCTATCACATTTGGTGACAATGGAAAAGGCAAGGTGAAAGGATTAGGCAAGATTGCTATCTCAAATGATATGAGTATATCAAATGTGTTGCTAGTTGAATCTCTCAATTTCAATTTATTATCGGTTGCACAACTATGTGATCTTGGTTTCAAGTGCATCTTTGGTATTGATGATGTTGAGATTGTTAGTGTGGATGGTTCCAACTTAATCTTCAAGGGCTTTAGATATGGGAAACTATACTTGGTGGATTTCAATCATAGTGAAGCAAAGCTTTCTTCATGTTTGATCTCAAAGTCAAGTCTTGGTTGGTTGTGGCATAGAAGACTTGGACATGTTGGAATGAAGCAACTTGGTAGATTGGTCAAGCACGACATGGTTAGAGGCTTGAAGGATGTACACATTGAGAAGGATAGGTTGTGTAGTTCTTGTCAATTTGGAAAGCAAGTTGGGAACACACACCCTAAGAAAGGCATGATGAGTACATCTAGTCCACTTGAGCTATTGCATATGGATTTGTTTGGTCCAACCACTTATGCAAGTATTGGAGGAAGAAAATATGGCTTTGTGATAGTTGATGACTTCTCAAGATACACTTATGTCTTCTTTTTAGTTGACAAAAGTGAAGTGTATGGAATCTTTAAGTCTTTCATCAAGAGAAGTGAAAATGAGTTTGATACAAGGGTGAAGCAAATTATGAGTGATAATGGAAGTGAATTCAAGAATACAAGAGTTGATGAGTTTTGTGATGATCTAGGAATCAAGCATCAATTCTCAGCAAAGTACACTCCTCAATCAAATGGTCTTGTCGAAAGAAAGAATAGAACTCTCATTGATATGGCAAGAACCGTGCTAAGTGAATACAATGTTAGTGATGAATTTTGGGTGGAAGCTATCAATATGGCTTGCTACACTAGCAACCGTCTATATTGTCATCCAATGTTGAAGAAGACACCCTATGAGCTCTTGAATGGAAGAAAATCCAACATTGCATATTTTAGAGTGTTTGGTTGCAAATGCTATATCTTAAAGAAGGGCACTCGTTTGGGTAAATTTGAGAAGAAGTGTGATGAAGGATTTCTTCTTAGATATTCAACTTCAAGCAAATCATATAGAGTATGGAACTTGGCACATGGGATAGTTGAAGAAGTCCATGATGTTGAGTTTGATGAAACCAATGGGTTTTAAGAAGAGAAGGATAATCTAGATGATGTAAGAGGACCTCAATTAGTTGATGCTATGAAGAACATAGACATTGGTGATATTAGACCAAGACAAATTGAAGATAATGATGATGAAGTCATCCCTCCTATTGAACAAGCGAAAGATGATGCAAATCAAGCAAGCTCAAGTGAATCTCAAGTTCAAGCTCATGATCAAGATCAAGACTAAGTTCAAGATGCTAGTTCATCTCATATTCTCCAACCAACTCACATTGCAAGAGATCATCCTCTAGATCAAATTGTTGGTGATATTAGTAGAGATGTACAAACAAGGTCAAGAGTGGCTTCATTTTGTGAGCACTATTCATTTGTCTCACAAGAGGAGCCTACCAACATTGAGAAGGCACTCAAAGATGAGGATTGGATCAATGCTATGCATGAAGAGCTCAACAATTTTGAGAGAAATCAAGTATGAGAATTAGTTCCAAGACCAAGTAAATACAATGTGATTGGCACCAAGTGGGTCTTCCGAAATAAGCAAGATCAAGATGGGATTGTTGTGAGGAACAAAACTAGATTGGTTGCACAAGGTTTCACTCAAATTGAAGGCTTAGACTTTGGAGAAACTTATGCACCGGTGGCAAGATTGGAAGCAATCCGGATCTTATTGGCATATGCATGTGCTCATGATATCAAGCTCTATCAAATGTATGTCAAAAGTGCATTCTTGAATGGATACATCAATGAGTTAGTCTATGTTGAGCAACCTCCCGGTTTTGAAGATGATAAGAAGTCCGATTATGTATACAAGCTCAAGAAGGCCCTCTATGGCTTGAAACAAGCACCAAGAGCATGGTATGAGAGGTTGAGGGACTTCCTACTCTCTAAAGGGTTCAAGATGGGAAAGGTTGACACCACTCTCTTCACTAAGAAGATCGGGAATGACTTGTTTATCATGCAAATCTATGTTGATGATATCATCTTTGGATCAACAAGTCAAGCATTTTGTGAGGAGTTTGGAGAAATGATGGCCAAAGAGTTTGAAATGTCCATGGTAGGTGAACTTAGCTACTTTCTTGGACTCCAAATCAAGCAATTGAAGAATGGCACATTTGTGAGTCAAAGCAAGTATATTAAGGACATGGTGAAGAAGTTTGGATTGCAAAATACAAAAGCAATCTCAACACCAATGGGCACTAGTGGAAGCTTGGAACCGGATGTAGAAGGTGAATTGGTTGATCAAAAGCAATATCGGTCAATGATTGGTAGTCTACTCTATGTGACCGCTTCTAGGCCGGATGTGATGTTTAGTGTGTGCATGTGCGCAAGATATCAAGCCTCTCCAAGATAGAGTCATTTGAAGGCAACTAAAAGAATAGTGAGGTACTTAAAGAGCACACCTAACATTGGTTTGTGGTATCCCAATGGCTCCAACTTCACATTGATAGGTTATGCGGATGCGGACTATGCCGGTTGCAAAATTGATAGAAAGAGCACTTCCGGTACATGTCAACTCTTGGGAAGGTCACTTGTTTCATGGTCATCCAAAAAGCAAAATAGTGTTGCACTTTCTACCGCCGAAGCCGAATACATTAGTGCGGGAAGTTGTTGTGCACAATTGCTTTGGATGAGACAAACCTTGAAGGACTATGGATTGAAATTCAACAAGGTTCCATTGCTTTGTGACAATGAAAGTGCGGTGAACATCACAACCAATCCGGTGCAACATTCAAGAACCAAACACATAGATGTGAGACACCATTTCATAAGAGATCACCAAGCAAAAGGAGATATTGCAATCACAAGTGTAGGCACCGAAGATCAACTAGCCGACATATTCACCAAGCCACTTGATGAAGCTAGATTTTGCAAGGTAAGGAATGAGTTGAACATACTTGACTACTCCAACATGTGTTGATGCACTTCATGAATATCTTATGACATGTCTATTCTCCAAGTAAGGCAAATGTATCATTATTTGACATGTGCATTCATACTTTACTAGGATTTGCTAGATCATATAGACATGATTTTGTTCTCTCTAGGTCATTCATTGAAAGCTAAAATGGTTTTGAAGTCTATATGGCATCACTATTGCTTGGTTGATTGCTTGATCTAGTGATGGCATATAACTTGTTCATGGGGATGCAAATCTAGTGTTGAATCTAGATTAAATGAGTAACTAAGTGCTTAACTCAACATAGGCAAGATAACCCCGGGTGGCGTGAAGAAGCTTGTCTTTGGTTCAAACCAAGTTAAGACACTTGTACAAATTTGCTAGATTGAACCAAAATTTGACTAACAAAGGTCTCTCATTCCATTAACTTGACCCTTTTGTGGTACTTGATGCCAAGGGGGAGAAAGAACAAAGATAAAATGACAAAGGGGGATAGAACTTGAACTTCACGATGAACCATCATTGGGCCGATGATGGAAGAGCAATAGGCCAAAGCAAAGGGATCAAAAATTTGAATCATAACCTTTACTTAAAGATAAGCTCACCTTAAGGGGAGCAAACTCATGAACTTGGTTGTTGCATTTAGAATGTGCATTCACATATGTTTGATGCACTTGTATATGTTTTTTATATTCTATTGCCATTTTCTTGAGTGGAGTATGCTAGTATAGAATTGTTTGATGATTTGATAACTAGCATGCTTAGGTGGTAGCTAGATGATCTTGTACTTTACTAATGGTCCTACAAGTGGTTCTTGAGCATTGCCTATAATATTGATCTCACGGTATGCTCAAGTTTTGTGATCATCTAGTTATCAAAAATGCTAAGGATGGAGTTTTCCGCGACTTCGATATGAAATTTTTCAATTGGTATCACGCTTCAAAGGTTTATGCTAACCATGTTACCACATCTTGGTGGAAATTTACTCTCTATATATGCATATGTGCAAGCTTTCAAATCCAAACTCATGCACATATGTAGGGGGAGCCAAATAGCCACCAAACCGAATTTGTGTTGTTTGTCCTTTCCAAAACATGACAATCTTGTTTGGACAAGCTTACAAGTTCAAAAACAAACTTAACTCTTATCTTTGTAAGAGATGTCATCAATTACCAAAAATGGAGAGATTGAAAGCCCAAGTTTGGTTTTAATAATTAATGACATCCTAAGGACTAACCTAAATTGCTAAGTGATGGCAAGGTTTAGGTTGGTCAAACCATGGAGTGTGGAGTTTAGGAGACTATGTTGATCAAGATGGCTCTACCATGGATTAAGTGAACAAGAAGTGAGGTGATCAAGTGTTAAGTAAAGGCATGAAGGCAAAGGTATAACCTCAAATAGGCTTTTCTTTAAGTGATCAAGACACCTAGAGGGTGTGATCACATTTACGATAGATAGCCGACTATTAAGGGGAGAACGAGTGTTGGATTACTTTCAAGTGCTCTAGGTTGCATTTCATTTGCATTGAACTAACACAACCTAGAGATCAAAGTTAGAAACCTTTGGAAAATGTTTTGAAAATGCTAACACACTGTGCACAAGTGTTGGAGATCTTGAGTGTTAGCACATAGAAACAAGGGGTGGAAAATTAACTTGAAAAACGCTGAGAAATGAGCGTCGGACTATTAGCAGGGGCAGCGTCGGACTATTGTCCAAAGTCCGACGCCTAACCCTAGCTCCGGCAAATGGCGAGCGTCGGACCATTGTGATCAACAGTCCGATGGTATAACAATGTGAGGTGTGACGCGTGGCGTAATCTGAGAGCGTCGGACGCTGGAGCTTAGTCCGACGTCGAGCGTCGGACGAAGTCCGACGAAGTTTTAGCGTTTCTGGACCTCTCTGGAAACGTCGGACTCTCGAGTTCGTTAGTCCGACGACCCCTCCGCGAACGTCCGATGGTACGTGCGCAGTGTACTGGGAACCGGGCGTCGGACCGAGAGTGTTAGTCCGACGCCCCCAGTCCGACGATCCGCAGTTGAGCGCGAGAAGTAGCCGTTGCGATCCAGCGGCTGAGGTTGAATGAGAGTTGACACGTGGCAGCCATCCGAGCGTCGAACGCGAAGGATTAGTCCGACGGACTCAATCCGACGGTCGGTCCGACGCCCCGAAAATCGTGTTAACGGCTGTTTTTCAGTGGGTAACGGCTAGGATTGCACTTAGGGGTATTTATACTCCTTCCCTAGTCACTTGGTGATAACTCTTGCACACTTGAATTATTTGCATACTCTTTGTGAGCATCCTAAGCCTCCCACTCACTCACTTGTTCATCTTTGATCATCTTTGTGAGTTGAGTGATCCTCAAGTGCATCATTGCTTAGTGAATTGCATTCTAGAGCACTTGAGAGCAAGCCAAGACTGAGTTCTTATTCTCTTGGAGCATTGCCGTGTCCCTAGCGGCTTGGAGGCGATTCCGGTGTGAGGTTGATTGGAGATTGTTCAAGCCCACACCGAGGTGATTGATTGTGAGAGGTTTTGTGGTTATCCTCGGCGGAGTGCCAAAACCAACTCTAGTGGATTGCTCGTGGTTGATAGCCACTTCTCTTGTGTTGGTGAGCGGCTCCCGGTGAGGGATTGACGTGTGAAGCCTAGCTCGCAATCCACCAAGGAAGACTGGTGCCACAACGAGGAGTAGCGTGACGGCGTTCACGTGAACCTCAGTAAAAAATCGAGTGTTCTTTGTCTTCTCCACCATCGAGTGGACTCTTGGCTTTCTTGTATTCTATTAGGTTTGATCATTTGGTTTTCATATTGGATATATCCCGGTGATTGGTTTTCACGGCGTGCGGACTTCACTTCAATCAAGTCCATCGGTATAATCCTCTCGATCTCTCTTCCTTGCGTTTAATACTTGTTTAGGTGCCATCTCCTTAGGTTCGGGGGAGTTGGTTTCTTGCGTGTTGAGTGCTTATATTTGTGAGTAGCTTATCTTAATAGGTGGCTTGCATAGAATAGTGTAGAGCTAGCGCTTTGTCTCGCTTGCTTATCAACTAACTTGTGGTCTAATATTTTGCTAGAATTTGTAATAGGCTATTCACCCCCCCTCTACCCTATACGGTCCTTTCATCCCTACAAATAGCACAGCAGGGGCGGTTGGTGTTACGAACCGCCGCTACAAATGGGGGCTATTTGTAGGGTCGGCTGGTGATTGAGCCGCTCCTACTGTGCCATTTGTAGGGGCGGCTGATTCCACCCGCCCCTGCTGTATTCATTTCTAGGGGCGGTTCAATAACCAGCCGCCCCCTAGAAATGCCCCGCGTATTTATAGCAGCCAGCTGTTTCTTTCCCCTCGGGTCACTCACTGTAACTCGAGAAAAAAAGGCTTGGGAGGCCTTGGGCTCCTCCCTAAAATTGCTCTACTAAGGGGGGGGGGGAGTTTTGATCTCAAATCCTTTGGTGGAGAGCTTGTAGGAGGTAAGAAATAGCTATTCCAACCTTTTATTCGAAGTTTTAATGGTTGGTTAGTGAGTAAATTGAGTTTTATTTTTCTCTCTCTTCCATAGTTAGTGAGCTTTGTTAGAGCAAATTAGACCTAAGTTTTGAAGCTATTAGTGCAAAGTAGTTAGAGAAATGAGCTCACACACTCTATATTAGTTGTTCTTACTTGATTTTAGTGGTGATTGTACCCTATTTTCATGTATGTTTTTCATGTAGATCTATTTCTAGATCTAGGTTTTTTTTATTTTGTAATTTATGTTTTATGATTTTGAAATGGGGTTCATGATAGGTAGTGGGTAAAATCACAATTGTTGCTAATTATTATATTATATTTTAATCATTTAATTTAAAGGGCGGCTAAACTCACCAGCCGCCTCTAGAAATCCATTTTTAAGGGTGGCTGGGCAACCGCCCCTACAAATGCTGGATTTGTAGAAACAAGCTGGGGGGGCGGCTGGCCCAACCGCCCCTACAGAGGCACATGAGCCGCCCCTGCAAATCTTTACTGTCGTAGTGTCCAGTGTATAGTATTGCCTAACGAATTATAAGTTTTGAACATCGAAAAAAGCTGCAGCAGCACACCCACATATCTCAATTAATGTCTGTCGTGGTCCTCTCATTCCTCAAGTGTGTTGCATCGTTAGCTTGTTAATGACTGGCGCCAGAGATATAAGCTGGTGTTTTCCCAGAGAGGACGAATTGAACGTACCACAGTACACTCGCACAAATTGAACGGTCTACTTATATTCCTTATATATAGCCTCTGTCTCCCTGTCTGTCTGTGGATCCATAACATAAATATGGACCACATGCATATATATGCAAATAATGCATCACTGATCCATCTGTGCCGAGCTGGCTACCTCTGAATCTCTCTGGTGAAAACTCAGCAGGCAGAGGAGCATGCAAGGCCACAATTATATTGGATACATATACTATGTACGTGGCAGATCAATGCAGAGAAATAATCCACAGATGAAAATAATGCATATCGATCTGATGGGAACAAGTTGCAGATGCACGCAGTGGTAGCTATAGCCTAGTTAACATGGGCATGTAGCATGTGTGTGTGTAGAGACAGGCTCTGGAAGAGACGTACGTACGTGTACCCATACACAAAGGACGCCGTTGGACACCAGAGTGACCGAGACACACACCTCCTCGGCATCGGCAGTCGGCTCCTCTCTCTCCTTGCCGACGCCGGAGACGATGGCGACCACTCATCAGCTTCCATTGCCTCTTGCGAGAAGTTAATCTGTTCTGAATCTGATCCGGTACGAGTGGCCGGCCTGGTAGCCTCGTACGTAGCAAACGAAGACGGCAGCAACTCATTTAGTTTTCTGTGTGTTGCCGTCCAGTCTGTTGTGTTGATTCTCTCTGGTGATCCGATCAGACATTCAGAACGACAGCCGGGCACAGTGGCTATACACACATGTATGGCATGGCTTGTTATTACTATATATGTGTGTCATGTTGATTCATGTGTTTTGCTGGATCATTATCCAAATAATGTGTTTTTGTTGGATAGATAACGAGGCAGCTCGGCTCAGCTTTGTTATCTTAACGAGCTAGAAATAAAGCTAGCTCTGCTCATTTATGAGATCAAGCTAGCTCGTTTAGTGTGGGAGCCAAGCAATAAAATATACAGAAAACATTAACATGTAGTACCTCTGTCCCTTTTTAATGGCCGTTTCTGGTTTCGTACCACAAGTTTGACTAAATTTATATAAAATATGTGCAACATTTGTATCTCAAAATAAATTTATTAAAAACTAGATTAAAAGATCTATATAATGATATCAATTATATAGCATATATATTAATATTATTTTTTATATAAAATTAATCAAAGTCATTTCTCGGGAAGCGAGGACGACAAAAAATTTTAGAGATGGAGGGAGTACATTTGTTCAAAGCTTGCGATAGTATTAATGCAAAAGCAACCCTCCATAACTCTTAAATCAACATTTATGAGCTCAAGCTAGCTCGTTTAGTGTGTGAGCCAAGCAATAAAATCTATATGCATGTACATTTGTTCAAAGCTTGCGATAGTAATAATGCAAAAGCAACCTATCCATAAATCTTAAAGCAAACAAATAAATTAACATGTACTAGCTAGCATGTATAAATACAAAAATACACCATACATTCATGGTCCATACTCCATTACACACACGATGTATCTATAAATCCATTATTTATACACACATCCATTTAAAACTAAGTGATACTCATATAGTTTAATCCCAAGTCTATAGGGGGTCCAATCCCAGCCATCGACCAATTGGAAACCCCAATAATGCATTAAGTCATACAAACCAAAATATAAGTTTAAGACCAACAACTTTACCTCTCGTTACGCTCACGAGCTAGCTCAACCCATGGCTCTCGTTAACTACACATGAGCTGTGTGTAGACGTATATGTATGGCAGGAATTGAATCGTGTTCAGTTCTGTGTTCGATCTTGGCAAATTTTCAATGTGTGTGGTCGCCTGACATGCGACATAAAGAGATATTCACCGATAGAGAGAGGAGCAACATTTTCCAACAGCTGTTTTGCAGTCACGTAATGTAGCTATCGGAGGCCTCTTTGGGTACACTTCTCTTTGGGCAGCATGTACGACCCACCCCACACACTGCAGTGCTTGGTTACTGCCCTGCCCTACGTACGTACACAACCCTACAGCTTGCTTCTTGCATGTCGTCCCCGGGCAGCCCTACACACAGACACACAGTCGAGAGAGAGAGAGATGAATCTATCTTAGATTTTGTTTGGATCTTGTGCATCCATCCGTCCACTCGTGAAGGGACAATGAAAAGCACAGGGTTTCTGCAGACAGGGTGCCATGCCATCTTTAAATGCGAGCACAGCAATGCACTGGTACTGTACTGAGATTACAGAACCATGCAGCAGCTGTTTGTAACCTACTAGTCCTCCTACTCCTTGCTAGGGCTCATCCCAAAAGCCGACCGCCCATATATACCCTCCTCTCCTCTTTAAAGTACATGCATGAAAGCTATACATTCCAATGTTCTTTATTTATATATGCGTATATTCTGCAAAATGTCCGACTTGGTGTACATACTACTGAGCTGGCATCACTGTTGCTCCATTATATTATCGACTGATGATCAATCTTCTTCGGAACTTTGGAACACAAAAAATTTACAAAAATCATATATACATGAATTTGATAGAAATCAGTTCGTTCATATGAATAGTTTCACAAGAATGTTCCTTAGATTGATCCCTTCCTTTTTTTTGTTGTTGTTGTTTTCTTCTTCTTCTCCTTTGTACTAGTTTTCGCTACTTGTTCTATCTAATAAATACTGTAGGGGCCTTGGCCCCTTAAGGAAAAAAAATCTTACATTCCAAAGAGGCTTGATATATTGGTTACCCAAGACCAAGACTTACATTTGTTCAACATGTTCTAGATTGTCTACATTAGCCATTTACATTCGTTTTTATACTCATTCCTCATGGGATGCACTAGAAAAAGAGATAGCTCTTGGAAACTTTCATACAAACAGCTCCACCCCCTCCCCTCTTAAAAATGAAACACACACACACACACACACCCCCCATTTGTCTCAACTATCCACATTCCTCTGTCATTACAAAAGGTAATATAAGTATGCTTAAATCGACATCTAAATTACTCACATCTATCAATAATAAAGTAATCAAAATCAACCCTCGCTTTGCATCTAAATTATCCGATTCACACCTCCCAATATTATTAAATGGAAGCTCATTTTTGAGCATCGAAGTTACTCTATAAATTCTCGACAAATAAAACATAGACATCCATCCAACAATTCAACAAGCTTCAAATAACACTATGAAAATTTATCTAAAGTACCCTTAAATTTATACCCAAATTCCCATGTCTTCCATTACGAACGGTAATCAAAGTAACTCCCTAAATTTGTGTCTAAACTATCCTCCTCTACACTTAATTATGTGCATCAAATTACTAATTAACAACCGGACCAGTTCAAAGAAATGAAATTCAGAGTGCATTTGAATCTGTCAGACTTTAGGTACAGTGATCTGTTTTTTTTTCTCCTCCATTGCATGCTAAGCCTATCTGGGTCTGGGTGTTTTCTAGTAGTCGACTGACTTACATGTAGCTTTTGCTCCTTTGCCTATGTCAGGCCATATATGGAATGCATGCATGAAACCACGTCTATGACTGTTCAGCAGCAATAAGAGAGAGAGAGAGAGAGAGAGAGAGAGAGAGAGAGAGAGAGAGAGAGAGAGAGAGAGGCCAAACACATCGTTTTCTTTTTTGTTTTGTTTCTTCCTGATCCGTAGCTTGTTTCCTTCTGCAGGTGCTCAAACTGTTTCAGCAGCATCGGCCCAACCCTGCAGCTACATCTGCTACCTCTTCTCGTGATCGATCAGCTCCGCTCGGCTCTTATCAGTGTCCGAATGTTTCTCGCTTTGCGTTTGTCTTTTGGTTGGCAATACAGTGACACCGGGAGGTATCAGAAACGTATAGAAACCTGATTGTTTTTTTCGAAGATTTTATTACTGGATTACAATAGCACTACTACGACTGGCCGCGCGCCATATTTTTTATTACACTTTGTCAGCTAATTAATTTCGTTTATAATATCTGACATGTCATTATTAGACAGAGTATTTGAGAGGTAAAATAATGCTCATTTGGTGGGCGTATTTTCATTACCACAAATTGCCATTATGAAGAGCCAGCCCTGGCTTTCGGGAATGTGCCAGGAAATATTGCACACAAATACTCCCTTCGTCCTAGCAAAATGTATTTATTTTTAGATGTGTTGATGCTCGAAATTCACCAAAGTGCATAATGGAATCCACCATCTTAATGTCTTATTTCTATCGTTGAGATGGTCAGAAAACATATTTGGATGATTTCATTTGGAGCTCGGACGAAGAAAACAACATTTTAGGGTTCACCTAGCCAAAACCGGTCAGACTAGTTTGAACAACTTTGTCAAATGCAAGAATAAATTGCACCATTGGGTTTCCTTCATCGAATTGATCAAAAACATATATATGTAGATCACCTCTTTCAAAATTCAAATGAATTATTTACAATTTTCAAAAGATTTTCTATGCTGGACTCATATATAGCAGGACCGGCTAGGACGGTTTGCTTGCCTAGCCCCATTCAGTCCTATTCTCAACCGATTAGTTTTCAAATTGATTTTATATCTATTTTCAGAGAGAAAAACTTGGAGATTACAATTTGAATTTGTTTTCTACTAGATAAGACCACCCCTTCTATGTAAACAATAAAAATCATGATCAATTTAGGGATCCAACACCCAATCGTCAAAAAACACATCTTCTTCACCTTTACCCTCTCTTTTTCCATCTACTTCTCCTCATTCTTCATCAGTATTGCTTGGTTGGAGGATTGAAAATGACAATGCAGCTCTAGAAAAGTCTGACTGGCTAGGGTAGCCCATAGCCGCGGTATGCCTCGGCTAGGTCCCTCCCGAGCATGTAGGGTTTTGAGTTTTAAGAGAACTCATCAGCGTGCCTTGTGTACTGCCCTCATTTGAGGCCGTATCGCGCTAATCGCTATAGGAACACGGTCTGAGTACGGACATACTCTAGGTGCGCCTGACCTAAGAGTCGACTAGGCCCTACATTGAGTGATCTAGCTCCTTACCAGTGTGGTGACCCAACTCGGTGTCAACACACTTTTTAGCGACTCTCATGGAAACAATTGGTTCAACTGTATCACATAGCCCATCTTTCTAACCTAGCTAATTTGTTGGTTGGATGTGGAACAATGGGCTCAACCGATCCAATGGGTTATGAAAAAAATCATCAAGTATACAATTGGACCTAAGGTAAAAGCAAGTGGAATAGCTGAAGGTTCCTCTCTTTTTCATGCTTTGTCTATTTTTTTTTTTAAATTAGAGAAAAGAATATATTGGTAATCCTGTAGTCCTGTTGCCTCATGCTACGTATGCAAGAAGAGCTTATATAACCAAACTATTTATAGACTCATGCTCATGCTAACCCTTTGTATTCCTATTTATAGTAGACAAAGGGTTAGTAATTTAATTAAAGGCGTGTACAATCGGATGGGCTCTTAAGGAAAGAGAACAATCAAACAATTATATAAAAGTTTTAATCTACAATGGGAAAGGCTAATTTTAACCGCTAATCTTCTTATCCATTATTAAAACCGTGACTCTTTTCAACTACAAAACCTCTAGCGCCGGGTGCTTATCTGAGCGGCGACGCTTGTTCCAAGCGCCGGCCAAGACGTACACGGTGGCAAAATTTGCATGAACTGCTGTTAAGCGCCGCCCCAAGCGCCGGCGTTGTACCTGGCCTAAATATATATGTACATCACTTGTAAATAAATTTTTGGTAACAACGAGAACTCTTGTAGCCAGTGAGTATATATGAAACTACTAAATTATACGTATACTCCTTCATCACTCTTTAACTGTCGTTCTTACTTCGTGATAAGTCAAATATACTCAATTTTGATCAAATCCATATATAAGCACCAGCCAGCCATTCAGCAGTGTTTTTCTCTTATAACAATCAGCCAGCCAGCTATACAATCCAGCCAGCCGAACAGAGCCAATATCATCTGATAGATTGATGAATTAAATTTATATATAAATGTTGCTAATATTTTTCATAAATCTAGCTATAAATTTAAGAAAGTTTAACTAACACGTACTACATGGCAACACTTAAACATGGACGGAGAGAATATTTTTCAATAATAATTTCCAATGCCGTTTGGAACGACAGTGTGTGAATGTGAATAGCTAGCTAGTCAGGTGTGTAGATCAGAGCCGCTCCATCTGTCATAGCGGCGTGATGTAAAGGTTATGAATGTTTCTTTTCCTAAACGCTAATGAGGAGGGAATGCTGCAGAATGCGTTCCAAAAGCGAGACACGGTGATGCCTAATAGTAGGTCGGAAATAAAGATGCATGAGTCGTCGCATGCGATCTTGTACAGCCAAGCCAGGAAAAGAAAAGCTCCATGCATGCCTGTGCGCCTAGCTTGCATTGTACACTCACTGTTATTCTATGACTTAACTCGTTTGAAAAGAAAGTTGGTAAAACAACATCCCCCCCACCCCCCCCCCCCCCAAAAAAAATGCAAGGCAGAATATACCATATATACTATGTAATAGTAATAAGTATATCTGCATACTGGCATATGCTGAGGTTAACAATGAAAATTAAAGTGCGTGTAGCAGCGTACGAATCAATCGGGAATTGCATAAACTAATGCAGATCGATCACATATGCTAACTGCACGCATATGCATCACTGATGTGAGGCACTTGGGTCAATCATGATATGAAGAACAACTCGCAGTTCAGGTTTACACATGCGCATCTGCTTGCCTGATCATCATGCGGTTAGACTACTTCATGTTTGTTTAGGAAAAGATGAGTGATCTTTGAACGAGAGCCAGACAGTCTTTAGGTCATCAACTGGCGGCTGAATGTGCCTGCCTGGTCAGAGATAATGATGGTTTAAATCCTAACATGTATCTACCACAGAGTTGATGAGTAATATATTTGATACGCTGGCCGGCCGGGTTTAAAAAGATGCATACGCTAGCTAGCTGCAGTGTTTGCCGTCCTGTAGAGTTCAGGTGAACCACTTCTTCCTCCTATAGCCATAGCACAAAAATATAAGTTCACTTAATAATTAAGACATGGTCTAAAAATGACTAGCAATGTCTGGCCATTATATAATCTTAAATAGAAAGAGTTATGTATTATGAACGGCCAATCTATGTGAAACTTTAGATATTGATGGTTAAAGAAAGTTAAAAAAATTGATCACGAAAGGAATCCAGATGGATTGAGATGTATACTCCGTATTTCTGATATGAGGAAGCAATCACCAACTTAACTATGGCCAATTTAAGATAGCAACCACTAGTAATGGACACACACACAGTTCTGTAATAGTGATGTATGGACAATAAATCTAGAAAGCTTGGTACAATATATATGTATCTGCAGTACCAAGCTACATAGCTCGAAATTTTTTGCAAGTTATAATTATGGCTCTCAGCCCAAGTAACACTAGTAAACACTACTACAGATTCAAACATCATTGCCGGCCCATCACTGCCGATTTGTTTTGGGCCGGCAGTGATGGGCCAGTTCAAACCCCAAATGATTGGGCCAGGGGCCAACCGGCAGTGACGCTATGTATCACTGCCGGTTCGTGGCTGGAACCGCCAGTGATACTGCTACAGTATATAAGCTCGAGCTCGAGCTCGACCTCCCTCCCTCCTCCTCTGTCCCAACGGAACGGAACAGTGCGCGGCTGCTCTTCCCCTCCATTGTTGCGGCTGCTCTTCCCCACGACCTCCATTGTTACGACTGCTCTTCACCACGACCTCCGAATCTGCACTACCCAGCCGCAATCCCCTCCACCCGAAGGTAGATCGGCATCTCCCTCCACCGGATCTACCACCTCCGAGTTGGGGAAGCCAAGTTCTCGCAGCGCTTCGGCCATGGATCCGCGCGAAGACGGCAACAACGCCGGCGCGTATGACGAGGACGCGAATCCCACCCACGACTTCCTTCCCCGCACATGCTCCTTCTTCGGCATTAATGTGGGGACACCCTACGCCGACTCATCGTCGGGGTCGGCCTACGGAAGTGGCTCCGTTGGCCCCGGCTACTCCGGCGGGTCTGCGGGGCCAGCCTACGGCGTTGGCTCTCCGGCCACCTTCTACGGCCGCGGATCTGCGGGGATGGGCTACGCCGGCGGCTTCCCGGCGACACCGTACGGCCGCTCGTCGACCGGCTGGGTTGGTTCCAGCAGCCAGGCCCCCGCCTGGTTAGGGTTCGACACGCTCGCCCTAAACGAGCAGCTTGCCTGGTCAGGCATGGCCACGTACCCAGGGGCTGTTGGTGGGGTACCCTATACCCTTCTGCAAGCTATGGTGGAGGAGGCCGCGGGGGACGTGGATCAAATCCTGCGCGCTCTGCTCCACTGGCTGCTACCGCAGTTGGTGGATCCCCCCTCATGGCGTTCCAGGGGACGAGGAGCTACTGCATCGAACGCAGGCGACGCAGAAGGCGGCATCGTCGACCTCGACGCCCCTGTCCAGGTAGTCAAACTACGTCAACCTCTGATCTCCTCTGCTTCCTGGCGTCGTTATATGCTCTTTCTCCTGTCATGCATGGTTTAGGCTAGGACCCCCAGGGCCGATTGGTAGCTGGAAGTTTCCTTGAAATTCTGCCAGTTATGGTGTCAAGAAATTGATAACGGAAACTGTGCCCTCGGTGCCATGAACACGATTGGCTGGCGTAACCTGCTCGCCAACTTTAACTCGTATGCCAAAACACCCCATACAAAGGAGTAACTGAAAACACAGTTCAGGCGGCTGAGGAAGCAGTGGGCGTTCATCGATAGAAGCCGCAAATCCAGCGGCTTAGGTCGCAGGGAGGATGGTTCATGTGATTGCTGATGATGACTGGTGGGAGGAGAACTGCAAGGTTAGTCAGTGCTTCTGTGAATTTTTCCCTAGTATGCAGTTCTAATCTGTTATCATGTTCACGTTTAACATTTCTGCACTTTGCAGAACCATCCTGACTGGAAGAAGTTCAAGGATGGGTGGCCAATCTACCTGCCGGAGATGGATCGCATGTTCCCGGCCATGCATGTGGATGGATCCACAGCCTTCTTCTCAGCACATCTGTTCCTATTGACCTTGATGACTCGCACGAACTCAGGCCCGATGACCAAGAGGAGACGAGAACCACCCCAGTGTGGGCAACAAAAGGGCCAGCAGCACCAGCACGACGGCCTCTACTCCAAGCAAGTAGTCAAAGAGCCCAGCTGTCGAAAGCTTCACCAACAGCATGGCCTCTTTGACTGAAACTCAGAACAACAAGGCTGTGGCATTACATGACTTGGCCGAAGAGAGGTGCAACAGGCAGCCGAAAAAGGATTCCAAGGTGAAATATATCATGCAGCTGGCTAGGGAAATGGGCGTTCTTGAGGGGAGCAACCTGTGGGCTACCGTCGACGCGGTCTGCCGAAAATGACGGAGCCATGACCTTCTTCATCGACTGTGGTCCGAAAGGAAGACTCGTCTACCCGAAGACGATCGCTGGGGTCGCGCCCTAGACCATATGCAATTTAATTAGTGCTTTGTTTCTTCGTCCTGTTATCGTTGCATGTGTCGTACTTGAACTATGTGTTGGTGTGTGTTGTGTGAACCTTTATTATGTATTGACATTTGGTTGAGATACTTTTATGCATTGTATAATTCGTGTGACGTGCATTTCGATGAGAACTGGCAGTTGACAGTTCTCCAGTGGTGGATTTCCTGCTCATGCATGGTTTTGACATCTGTCATGCATGGTTCTGACTATCTCTGCTCATGTGAACAGGAACAGACAGGTTTTCCGCATCGTGGTGGAACCAGATTCGTCGGAGGATGAAGCTTTGGATGATGAGGTGGATGATGCAATCCTGGATTTGTTGGCCGACGACGAAGAGGACATCGGTATGGACACCTGTGCTGTGCATGTGGACAAGTACCTAAGTAGGGGCCCGGGGCCCCTATAGGTCACCCAAACTAAGTGGGTTGGAATGGGTGCAGGATAGACTGTAAAATACAAGACGCTGTTACGACATGTTTAGAATGAGTCCAGCTATGTTCACCAGCTTGCATGACCTATTAGTTGAGAAGTATGGCCTTAGATCTAGTACCATCAGTAGAAGCTCTAGGTATGTTTTTGTGGATGCTAGGAGGCCAACAGTCTTATAGACAAGCCGATGACCGTGTCGAAAGGTCGTTGGCTACAGTGTCTAAAAATTTTCATAGAGTTCTTGAGTCTGTAATGGCGCTCTCGCGGGATATATTGAAGCCTGTTGATCCTGAGTTTAGATCAGTGCATGACCAGTTGAAAGACCGTAGGTTCTACCTATATTTCAAGGATTGCATAGGGCCATAGATGGAACTCATATACCTTGCATAGTGCCGCAAAAAGTTATGGTGCAGCACCTGTGTCGCAAGGGCATGACATCAAAAAATGTGATAGCTGTCTGCGACTTCGACATGCGCTTTACATTTGTGCTAGCTGGTTGGCCTGGGTCTGTCCATGGCACACGGGTGTTCGATGATGCCAGGACGAGATGGAGCGAATGGTACCCCCACCCCCCTCACGGTAACTTCCTGATGATTGGCCCGACTTTGATCAAGTGATGCCGCAAAGAAGCTAATCAGGTGTGGTTTGTGCAGGTAAATATTACCTCGTCGACTCCGGGTATCCGAACAAATTAGGGTACCTTGGCTCCTTACAAGGGGACGAAGTACCACTTGCCGGAGTACCAAGCAAGCGGCCCACCCCTAGGTAAAGAGGAGACATTCAATTATGCACATTCAAGTCTTAGGAATGTCGTTGAGAGGGCATTTTGGGTACTCAAACAGAAGCTCAGGATGTTGAAGGAGATCCCTTCATATTCGCCAAAAACATAGGATGAAATTATATCAACAGCATGTGCATTGCATAACTTCATTAGGAACAGTGGCATACATGATGCATGTTGGTGGTCCTTAGCAACTAAAATACAACATCATTTTAATACTAAAACAAATAGAAGGTAGGGCTTTTATTTAATCTTTCCACGAGTTTTGTTGTGTATCTGACATGCAGGTCTGACACGTGGAAATGCATAAAATTCACAAGAAAGCGC